>CM055071.1:3838992-3922083 GCA_029204045.2 Tillandsia leiboldiana
AATGACAATGAAATCATTTGATGTTGATAGTATTCTAACTCGATATATATATATATCATTTGTTTTCACATATTTAGTGCACTATGTTTACAAGATAGAAAATACTTTTTATACTTTTTATTTAGAATGTATATTTTATATTTTTAAAATAAAATAAATTTTATTAATTATTTTGAAAGAATTAATAAAATTTATTTTATTTTTAAATAAATAAAATAACTATCTTAGCATCAAAGTCATGCAACAAAACCGCGTAGTTACGTTATATTTAATGCATCAAAGTCATGCAACAAAACCGCGTAGTTACGTTAGATCATATTTAATTGTTAAAAATATGGCACTTTGTTCAATGATGCTGTAAACTTAAGACCATGCCTAGCATTTTGCTTAATAAATTGCTATATATCGTTGTCAAAAGAGGCGATTAATACAACTTTGTGGACAATATGCCAAAAGTAAAAGGGTTTCAAGGTTTAAGAAACAAAGGTTTTGATGATGTGTATTTGATCGAGATTTTAAATTTTAAATTTAATTATTTATTATTTTAAAAATAAATAAATATAACGGATATTATGTTATTATTTTTTTAAAAAAGAAAATTAGAAAATAAACACACACGATTGCCTTCTTATAATTCAAAAACTTATATTTCTCTATTTTATAATTTATTTTTATTTCAGCATAAAAACATACTATTATATAAAATAATAAAATAAACGGGCTATCGGTAACAAATAGATTTCATTGTAATTCATTTATTTTGAATGTGATCTAAACTATTTAAACTATTTGAAAATTAAAATTCATAGTGTTTCCATATTTTTTTCTTACCCACCAAATGAATACAAAAATAAACGCTTAAAAATAAATATTTTTCAAAAAGTGATCGAGATCAAAAATATAAATATAATTTAAATAGTTTTTAAAAAATTAATTTAAATTTAAATTTTTTTATATCGTTAAACGAGTAAAATATTTATATTTACTATTAAAATTATAAATTTTACAACTCTTTAATTATTAAATTAATAATATCAAAAAGACTTAAAGTTTAGTTTTTACGTATTTTTAGTAGTTTAGATCATATTCAACGATATCAAACATCAGTTTGAAAATTTTATTATCGAAAATAAATAAGTGACAATGAAATTCGTTTACTGCTCAACTCAATAGTTAAGTACTTAAACTATAGAATGACAAAATGAAATTGCACTGAATCATTGAAGATCATTTAAAGTTTATCCAAAATCATACATTTTGAAAATACTAAACATATATGAACTAGAACTGGCTCGAATTTTAGAAGCTCACCAGCAGCATAGAAAGACTTTTTTATATTAAATTTATTATTGTATAAGAGAAATTATTTTAAATATTTAACTATTAAAAAATAAATGTGATAGTTAAAGTCAATTTGAGTATAAATATCCTTTACTATTATTTGAATTTTTGTATAGGCATGCATAAATTGGCAACATGCAAGATTTGAATCAATTAATGCCCTACCTTTGACATTATTTGTGGTTTTTGATGTTAACTACTAATTTTAAAAGCTTGGACTATTAGAAATGATCGAGATAACGAATTTACTAAAGCATGCAGAAATTAATATAGTGTTCGAGATCTTTGATTACGAGCCGTTTGATTTAGATTATGAAAAATTAATTTTTATATAATTAATTTTAGTTCGGAGAAACTGTAGAATATTTGGCTGAGTTGAGATGAAAGCGATTTGTATACAAGTTGTTTGACAAAAAGTTTTTACTTGGCAATAAATAATAATATTTTATTAAATTTTATTTCAAAATAATTTAAAATTTGAATATAAATTTAAACTTTAAGTTTTAAATTTTAAATGTTATCTTAAATTTAAATTTTAAAATTTTAAATTTTAAATTTAAAGTTAAATTTCGAAATTCAAAATTTAAATATAAAACTTAAAATATAAAATTAAAATTTAAAATTTGAATTTAAAATTAAAATTAAAATTTAAAATTTAAGTTCAAAATCAGAATTAGATTTAAACAATTAGGATTTAGCTGTTTATGATTTTATGTCTCGAAAAAAAAAAATCTAAAAATCAAATTTTGATTTTGAAAATAAGATTGTCAAACACTTTATTGAATAAAAAATTACTTTAAAATCTAAAATTATTGTTCGCGTCGAAATCTGACAAAGACCGTCTTGACCGGGTTCTTCTTAATCAAATTCTAAACACCAATCGGCTTAAAAAAATCGAACTAGAATTTGAAGACAGGAAATGACACCGTCGAACAACAAATTGAATACTGTATTGGCTTGGAGGAACGGGTGACAATATTTGGTTACAATTAAAACTACTTCTAGAAAAACTGTAAAAAAAACTGTAAACTTATATAGAAAAGCTGTAAAAAAAGTTGTAAATGCTGATAGAAAAATCTATCTAGGAAAGCTGTTGTTGGCCTGAAAAGTTGCGATCCACGATCGGCCTTGGGGGTGACCCTCTAACTGTGATGCGCCGCGTACCAAAGGGATCAAGCGATCGGGCCGAGTAGGGATCCGCTCGACCGGGTTCTTCTCAATCAACTCTTGAGAGAGTTTGGCCTAGATTAGTCGAACTGGGGTTGTGAGATAGACAGAGTTCGACCTAGAGAAGCCGAGCTTGAATTTAGGGACGAGAATTTGACACGGCTAAGAAGCCGATTGTAGAATTGTATTGTTTGGAAAGGGATTACAAGGGTAAGTGGGAACCGATTATAATTAAGTCTACTCCTAAAAAGTGTTGTAAATGCTTGTATGAAAGGTTATCTAGGAAAACGATAAATGTAAATATGAAAGGTATGAAAAAGTAGGAGTGGTCACTAGATTACGAGGTTGCAGGACTTCTTTTTCTTCGATGGTTCAGTTTTTTATATACTTACGAACCATGTGTATAACCGCCGATTTTAGTAATCAGCGCGATCTAAGGGGAATCATCGTAAATTTCTCAACTACTTCCTTTCGAGTTGATTCTCCTCAATAGGATTGTAGCTGTCTTTCGTCCAGATTCATCCTCTAATTGACGCGCCAAAGCATGATTTTCGGTGCTTTCCAATACTTCACGCTGCTTACTGTTCCGGAGTCAGTTACGAGATTCGCGCACAAATCTCGTACTCTTTCCTCCCAGGGTCTTTTCTTTTGCGGCTCGAGCAGCCGAGAGTTAACCATGACTTCGTCTTTTTCGTTGTTTGACTGAGGCAGTATGATATTTTCTTTCGGCCGAAATCGGTCCTGAATGAGACGATACCTCTTGTCGGCCGCTTATCCTATCGGCTGATGTCTTTAGCCGATGGCGTGCGCCACGTGCCGCACTCTTGCGTGACCGAGGTCGGTCTCGGTCGCGACACCGATTCCTCTTTGTTGACTCATTCTCTTATCGGCTGATGTCGTTAGTCGATGGTATAAACCACGTGTCGCTTTCCTTAGGTGGCGAAAATTTTTGATCTCAACAGCTGTAAATGCTGGTATTTAAGGAATTGAATAGCAGAGGTGGTCGCTGGCTTACGAGGTTGCAGAACCTATTTTTCTTCAATGGTTCGATTATTTATACTCGTTCGAACCATATATATATCCACCGTTTCGGGCAACGGCATGACTTGCGGGAAATTATCGTATTTCTTTTAACCACTTTCCTTTGAGGTCGTCTTTCTTTGACTGGATAGTGACCCTTTTCCGCCTTGGTTCATCCCCGAGATTCGTGCGCCGAGGTGTGATCCTCGGCGATCATTTGAAACAGGGTGCCACCTACCATATTCGTGTTTGTTACGAAATTAGCGCCCTGTATCTCCGTACCTTTCTGTGTTAGGATCGGTACTTCTGCGCCTTGATTTTTTACTTTCCTTCGGCTCGTGAAGCCGATTTCTGACCGAGCTCTGGCCTCGCTCTTATCCCTCGTTATCGATCGGCTGAGGGAACTGATGACCCGATTTTCTTTGTGCAACCGATCGGAGTTGGCAACAACCGAGATAAGGTCACTCCTTATCGGCCTAAGGTTCTATCGGCTGATCCTTTCAGTCCGATAATCTGCGCCACATGTCACTTTCTTATTCGACACCATCTTTTTTCACGTGGTGATATTTTTAGTTTCAACTACTTTTTAAAAGCTAGTCCAAACATCCATACACTACAACAGAGTCCAATCCCACTTTCACAACAAGGTAGAATACTGGTAAGCTTAAACCAAACAATTTTTCTTAAAAATAATAAAAAAAAAAAAAAAAAAAGCAAAAAAAAAAAAAAAAAGTTTAAATTATTCTGATACATTTAACTCCACGTATTGTTGTGAACTTGTGATAGTATCATTTTATAAAGAACAAAAGTTTCAACTCTGACCTTTCAATAATTGCGATATTAAAATAACATTAACAACACTTCAGCACATGATCTGGCTCGAGGTTGGGCTCTCCTGCCGTCGCGTGCTGCCAAACAATTTTAATATTTGATGGATATCTCAACGCCCGTCTGTCATCAAATTTTTTTTTTCTCTAATTTTTATTTTATTTAATTTTCCTTTCTCTTTCCCTTTCTCTGTCTCCAATGTAAAGTAACGTCCCCAATAGAAGAGAGAAGAAATTATTGTATGCATTCGGTGCACCGTACGTGCATTTTAAAATTTAAATTTTAGTACAGAGACATAAATATCTGAATTTACTAAAAATTATAAACTTTATTTATAAAAATAATTCTTACAACGCAGTTAAATATTAAATTATTTGATGCCTAGATTATAAGTTTCTATGACCAACCGTCTTTATATATAATTTTTTTTATTTAAATTGTATTATAAATTTAAAATATTAATTATTAAATATTGATTGAAATATAGGGAGTAGTACTGTAGTGCCACCCCCTCTGTGCAACCCTTGGATGACTCGAATTTATTTAGTTGTGTGTAAAATTTTTCGACACATATTCTGAAATGTTATAAATTTATTTGAATTATAAACTACTTTAAAGTTGGCTATCTAATTTTTTAAAATTTTAATTTTATTATTTAATTTTTTAATTTATTTGATTTGAATTATTTATTTAACTTTAAATTTTGAATGCTCAGTTTATCTTTTCATATTTAGTTATTATACTTCATATAATTTTCGTAATTATAAATTTATTAAGATATCAACAGCGAATACATGACTTAAATCAAATAAATTAAAATATTAAATAATAAAATTAAAATGGTAAAATATTAAAGGGAAATGTGTGAGACAGATGCACCTGGCGTAGGAAAAATAATTTGAGAGAGAGAGAGAGAGCATTGGAATATTTAATTTAAATTTTTCCACTCCACCAAAAATCCCCTCACACACTCCCAAATGCTTCGAATCGTATTCCAAAATTAATTACTCAAAATCGCCCCAAAACCCCTCCCCAAAAAAGGCAAATTCTAACTAATCCTTCCCCAAAAGTCACCTTTCATCTCCCACATTATTTTATTTTGGGGACATTATGGTCTCGTTTGCTATCGAAAATTATGGAATAAGGACTTATCCCTTCTAGTTATACCCAAACGTAATTAAGTAGGACGGAAAACAGTTGTTCTTATTTTTTTAAAATAAGCTGGTATAAGACTGAAATTACTATTTCAGTCTTTTTCTGAAACAAGACTGGTTTTCATTTGAGAATAAACTTAATTAAATTAATATAATTTTAATTATTATTTTAACTCTTTAATTAATCCAATATTTTAATTAATTTAATTATTTTATTAACTAATTATTTAAATATTTAGATAATTAACTAATTATTTAAGACAATTAAAATTAAAAATTTTAATATTTATAAATTTATAAATTTTATAGTTTTTAAAATTTTTAATTTTAATTTTTAGTAAATTTATCATATAATTTTAATAAATTATATGATAAATTTTTTTAATAATTTTTCTTATATATAAGTAAAATATAAATTTTAATAATTTTTTTAATAAATATTTTAAATTAAATATTTAAAATCATATCAATAAAATTTTAATCATAAATTAAAATTTTAATCCTCTTTATTCTTCTTATTCCTCTTTTAACTTACCAAACACAATTTTCTTTATACCCGGTATAACTCTTAAACCCTACCAAACATAAATTTACACTAGTTCCTGCTAATACCATAACTTATATCTATCCCCGATATAACTAAATTTTTCTTATCCCCGAACCAAACTGTTTTTTTTTTTTTCTCGTAAAAATAACTATATTTTTTTTTTATTTACGCTCGAATAAAATAAATATTTAAAATAAATAAATAAAATAAATAAAATATTTTAAAAGTATTGTATTTTTTAAATCTATGTTGTTGTAGGAGTGGTAAACTGAGTCCGCAGAGACAACTCATCTGGGGGAGTATTTTGCCGACATAGAAGAACCCAATTCATGTGGGCCCCATGCGGTCGTCGCTTTCTCCATTTTGGTTGTTGTTTCTGATGATTCAGAAGTTTTATGTCTCCATTTTCAATCACAATTGTTTTAGATGGGACTTGAGATCTAATTAGATTGGATAAAATTGAAGGTTCGAGCCCCCCTTTTTGTTCTTTTTTTTTTTTTTAGAAGAAATAAAAAATCCTTTTATTTATTTTTATTATTATTAGTAATTTTTTTTCTTTCTTTCTTTTTTAGGTGATGGGTTTTGTGAGCACTGTGCTGGGTTTCACCGGATTCGGCGCCGGATTATCGGCCGGAGTTGTAATTGGGTACTACTTGTTCGTTTATTTCCAACCCACTGATGTTAAGGTGCACCCTCTGATTCCCCCTCTTTTTTTTTTCTTTTTTTTTTTTTGGATTAATCAGTTTTAATTGCTAATTATTGTGTGGAGAAGCTGTAGGATCTGGGG
Source organism: Tillandsia leiboldiana (assembly GCA_029204045.2). NCBI lineage: Eukaryota > Viridiplantae > Streptophyta > Magnoliopsida > Poales > Bromeliaceae > Tillandsia > Tillandsia leiboldiana. The sequence continues at coordinate 3,845,837 of CM055071.1, forward strand.
AAATTAAACCCAGAAATGGAGATTTGAACATTTGAAGATCAGTTAGGCTCAGATTTTGCTTTAATGCTGTGCATATCTGATCTTTGACGATGTAACGAATTAGTTAGACGATATTTTGTTTGATGCTTGTTCTGGTGTCAGATCACGAATATAAACCAATTAAGATGCATTTCAACTGAACTTGGATTGATTAGGTTTCAATTTTTGTTGTGGATTTTCACTAGGTTAAAAACATGTGCATTTCTGCTGAACTTGGATTGCTAATTGTAGTAGAATGGTATTTAAATTGAAAGAAGAGATAATTTACATTTTTGGTGCAACAAGATAATTTCGTGGTTGCTGGTTGATACTCATTTAGATAAGTTTTTGTACCATGACTGTCAGAACAAGGAATTATGCATGCTAAATGGTATCATGTGAAGAATGCCGTCTGGATCTTACATCTTGTAGTCCTTTTCTTTGTCAGGATCTCAAAGTCCGTCCAATTGTTGAGCATGATTCGAAATCTTTGGAGCGTGTTCTTCCGGAAATCCCCTTGTGGGTGAAAAATCCGGACTATGATCGAGTACGTGTACAGGAACTGATTCACTAATCACCGTACAACTTCTGCGGTAATTTGAATTGATTCTTCTTCTTTTTTCTCCCTTCGCAGATTGATTGGCTAAACAGGTTCTTGGAGATGATGTGGCCTTATCTGGACAAGGTACGGTCCGTTAGTTAATCTTTGCAATAATGCCGTGCATGTTAAAGATGCGAAATCATTCATTCAGTGTTTTTCTGATCCTCCTTTAGGCAATCTGCAGAACTGCAAAAGAAATTGCTAAACCAATTATTGATGAGAATACTGCGAAATATAAGATTGATTCAGTTGAATTCGAAACGCTCACTTTGGGTACCTTGCCCCCAACTTTTCAAGGTTTGTTTTGGTGCAGTTTGTTATCTTCTTTCTGTGTTTTTACATGCTGACAATGTTTCCGCCATCCACGAACAGTGCAGTATTCGTTGAAAAAAAAGAGAGAGCAAATATGTTGCTTTATTTTTCTTTTTTGAGAATCCTGCTTACAGATGTGCTGCTATATATATACATTCTATTCTATTAGTGGGTTCTTTTTCTATTTCAGGAATGAAAGTCTACGTTACGGAAGAGCAGGAGTTGATTATGGAACCTTCACTCAAATGGGCTGGAAACCCTAATGTCACTGTTGTTGTTAAGGCGTATGGATTGAAAGCAACTGCTCAGGTTATTGAGATATGTTTATTTATGAGAAAAAATGAATTTTAATGCGTCACTCTATTCTTTAGACCCTTTTTTGTGTAAGGACTAGAATCCTCGGTAGTTAGAAGTTAATATTCTGGAGGCAAAAGACTTAACGCAGTTTGACACTTTTCAGGTGGTGGATTTGCAAATCTTTGCTAAACCACGGATTACTTTGAAGCCGTTGGTCCCTAATTTTCCTTGCTTTGCAAAAATTTATGTGTCGCTTATGGAGAAGGTGAGTGAGAGGAATGCTCAAATTTCTTGTAATTTCCATTGATTAAGAGCTTCTATTGCTTTGCATTTAGGATTTAGCTGTACCTTTCTCTTGCAGCCACACGTTGATTTTGGGCTAAAACTTATGGGAGCAGATCTTATGGCTATTCCTGGTCTTTATCGATACGTACAGGTATTTGCTCTTTTTGTGGTTGATCATGAAACCTGTTTGAGATATTAATGTCCACACCCGGTGCATCAAATTACTCTGAAACCAAACAAATTTTATTTTCACTATATAGGAGTATGCGCATTTAAGGAAATTTTTTCTTGTCTGTTACATCCTGCTGTTTAATTTTGCCTTTGGTTATTTGTTTATCATAGAAAGAATTATTTGCATATATTTTTACCATGCTGACCCTTCCGATTCTTTGCACTTTCTTTCTGATCCATCTGCAGGAGACCATTAAGAAGCAGGTGGCTAGTATGTATCTATGGCCTAGGACACTCGAAGTTCCCATAATGGATCCTTCAAAGTAAATTATCTTAAACCATTTGCAATATTTAAGAAACACTGCTTATTACCGTAGAATGAGCAAACATTATTTCTCCTACTTTGCAGAGCATCAAAGAAGCCAGTTGGAATTCTACATGTGAAGGTTGTGAGGGCATTTAAACTGCGAAAGAAAGATTTGTTGGGTAAATCAGATCCGTACGTGAAACTTAAGCTGTCAGATGATAGGCTTCCGTCGAAGAAAACAGCAGTGAAGCACAGTAATCTCAACCCCGAATGGAATCAGGAATTCAAATTTGTTATTAAAGACCCCGAAACACAAGCTTTGGAGTTCAGTGTCTATGACTGGGAACAGGCATGCCTTTTTCTCTCCACCAATTCACCTCGTGATTTTTTCTAGATAGAACGTTCGGCTAGTCCTTTACTATCATGATTTTGTGATGTGGTCCCTAATCCTTTCACTTAAACACTATAATCGCTGAACTCTCTTGCATGTTGCAATCCCATCCCCAACTGTCTTAAAAAGCTTTTATATATATATATATATATATATATATATATATATATATATATATATATATATATATATATATATATGGAGAGAGAGAGAGAGAGAGAGAGAGAGAGAGAGAGAGAGAGAGAGAGAGAGAGAGAGAGAGAGAGAGAGTTGAGCTGGAATACTCTTATTAGTATCTCATTGTGGATACTATCTAAAAAGTGGAATTGATCAAAGTGTAGATTTAAGGGTTAAAAACTGGATAGTATCCACAGCGGGATACTATTAAGAGTATTCAGGCCAAAAAATTTTGAGATTAAGAAGCAAGCGCTGAGTATCTTGTTGTCGGAGATTCGGTCGCTCAGGAAGCTTTGGGATTCCTTCTGCGTTTAGTCTAGGTTTTTTTTTTAAAAAAAAAAAAAAAACCGAGGCCTAGTTGCCTGAGTTTGTTGCTAAGTTCATCTCCCATTGAATGAAGCGGTAGTATGCTACCTTAATCTCAAAAAAAAAAAAAAAAAAAAAAAAAAGGTTTTCAAGCCCAACTCTCTCTCTCTCTCTCTCTCTCTCTCTCTCTCTCTCTCTCTCTCTATATATATATATATATATATATATATATATATATATATATATATATATATTTGTAAAATAGCCATTTATTCCCTTAACCTGAAAACTGACTTTCTTGTTTTATTTTAAATTTTCAAGAAAAATTATTTTACAGCAAAAGACAATGGATGTCTGATTTTTTTTTAGTTAGTTTTTTTTTTTTTTGAAGTTTAGGGAGTAAGTCTCAACATTCGGAATAGTGGAGTGGACTATCCATACATTTTTCCCAAACTTTCCCGCTCAGAGTTATCGTAACTAGTTTCTGTTTACTTATTTGAGCTGTTCTTTAAATTTTTTAGGTTGGGAAACATGATAAAATGGGCATGAATGTAGTTCAGTTGAAGGACTTGCCCCCTGATGAGACAAAGACGTTGACCCTCGACTTGCTTAAAAATATGGATCCAAATGATGCTCAGAATGAGAAGTTACGCGGACAAATTGTGCTTGATGTAACATATAAGCCTTTTAAGGAAGAAGATATGCCTAAAGAAGCTAGTGAAGATTCAAATGTGGTAGAGAAGGCTCCGGATGATACTCCTTCGGGTGGCGGTTTGCTTGTTGTTTTCATTCATGAAGGTCAAGATCTCGAAGGAAAGCATCACACCAACCCCTACGTGCGAGTCATTTTTAAAGGGGAGGATAAAAAAACCAGGGTATTATGCATTATCAGTTACTAGATCTCGAGTTTTAATTTAGGCATGTAATTTCATCTGATGATGGAATATTTTTTTCCTGGATGCAGCACATAAAAAAAAATAGAGATCCCCGTTGGGAGGAGGAGATGCAGTTTGTATGTGAAGAACCACCTATTAACGATAAAATTCATGTAGAGGTACTTAGTAAGCCGCCAAACAAAGGAATCATATACTCCAAGGTATTCAATCCTCATATTCTGCTTTTCTTTAAATAATATTTTCAGATTGATTTGTAATGTAATATATGCGACTTTACCTCGTAGTGTATCTGTTTTTCTGCACCTCAAGGTGATTTTGAGTTGCTATGTAAACAATGATCTTAGTTGTCCTCCATATTTTCAATTACTGAATAAGTTTGATATGTTTTTGATGCACCTAATTCTTAATTTTATCACTATGTAGTGTGAAACAACTCTTTTTTCTCTAATAAAGCTCTAAGCTGCTAGAGAACAATGTTTTAATATTCTGTACGCAGCACTCTCCCTCGTATCTGGAATCAAAAAGTGGACATAACGTCAAATTGAGGAAATTAAAGGGGACAAGGTTATCGTAAAAGGTCGAACCCAGGAAACTGGGGCTTTGTTTTATGTGAAATAACCCCCTCTTTTTCTTTTTTTTTCTGGAAGTTTACACAGCTAGAGAACGGTGTTTTTGTATTTTGCATTCCAATAGATAATAGAGAATGAAGTTGCCGGTGCAATCAAGTTACTACTGATCGGAAGGTATTTATAGACGATGTCATGATAAAATACCGCAGGTCGTTTGTTAGATGTTTATACAGGGTTTTAGGGTTTTTAGTCTCTTACTAAAATCTGATCTCGATAAATTCTACTAAATAGGAAGATCAGAAGTACAAACGTCGCTAAAATTTTTCTACTCGTAGTTCCTTTCGATATTTTTATTGCTAACAGTAATCCATGATTGCGCTGTGACTGAAACTTGTTAGCTGGACCAGTGCAGTAAATTTTCTTCTCTTTGCATATACTGTCTTTTTAATTTTTTGCAGTGTATTTATTATTCTGCTTGATGTTTTGAAGACTTTTTCATTCTTTCTTTAACAGGAAACTTTGGGTTATGTTGATATAAGCCTTGGAGACGTCGTCAACAACAAAAGAATCAACGAAAAATATCACCTCATCGACTCGAAAAATGGCCAGATTCAAATCGAACTGCAGTGGAGAATTTCATAGAACTCTCACAGGAGAAAACCAGACTTTGGGTTAAAGTGACAAATTAAGGAGGGGATGCATCTTACAGTCATCTTGCAATATAATTTGAACATACATCAGCATATATTTTTGACCTGAAAAATTTCTTCATACTTGTTTAAAGATAGTTAGTGTTCTGTTAATATGGATTTCTGTAATTGATTCAGAATTCAAAATTGTGCTAGGTAAATTGGATTGCATGAGTTTTTCTCGCTTATTTGTGTGGATCTGGCTCTGTTTTCCTGTGAACAAAGCATTAGTCCAGTCTGTAACACCTCAATGCAGAAAAAGGAAAAATTTATCAGACTGCCCTCTCAGATGCATCCTTTCCCAACCGTTGCATGGCACTTTGCAGTACTTGAAGATCTGAGCAAAATTATATCTAGAGTAAAAAAGGGTGTCTCAAAAAAAACCTGCCATATATTGTACCTCGAAATAATGTGGCATCAATGATCAAAATCCCAAACCAAAAATTGCAATGAATCCACCATCTGATTCAATACCTAGTACTCAGAATGTAATTAATATAAAGCAGCATCAAAACTTGATTACAAAACTAAATAGGATGAGGCCCACTACTATGATAATCTACACACATTTCTCCAGCAACTAATAATACCTATAAAAGGAAAACAAACCTCAAAAAAAGGTTGCAGAACCCCTCACCCTACTATGCTTTTAACTGTATACAATTTACACAGTAATTTTGATCTACCTTTCTCTCATGAAACTCTCAGGTTAGCAGCCTCTTTGAGTCCAGGATTTTCTCTGAAACCCTTCTATGATTGTAAACCGACTCGAATGCCTGCACGCAAATGCTCGCGAATCCGGTCATGGTCTGAAAGACATTCGGAAACCCGGTCTGCAAATTGTTCAAAGTCATCGCCCTAGTCACCCCCACGCTCTTCTCATATTTGCTCTTCTCTTCCTCCGCCTTAGCCTTCAAAGCCTCCACCTTCGCCCGCTTCTCATTTGCTAAATAAGGACCGTGCTTAGACTCGAGAGATCTTAATTCATCTGCCCTCTTCTCGAGGTCTTTGAAAGCAGCCTCCGATCTCTTCTTCTCCTTCTGCTCCTCCACCTGTTGAGCTACGATCGTACGGATCACGATCAAGAAGCTCTTAAGCCCTTCAGAAGCCACTTTCTCGGGGATTCGATCGATGGCGAGTTGCCACTCCTCGCATAGAGAGTAGATGTCGGAGTTTTGGTGAGTACCCGTAAGTGGGTCGTGGTGGAACTGGAAGAGGGAGAGGCGGAGCCAACCTGTGAGGGAGTTTATGTAGTCTCTTTGGGAGTTGACTAGAGTGCAGAAGCCCGAGTACCAGCGCTCAACCTCAATCTCGAGCTGGAGAGTGGCCTGGCAGTGTAAATCGGAAGTGGGATTAGGGTTTGATGCGCTGTTGAGGTACTGCAGCTGCTGGACGATGTGAGTTTGGACTTGGTGGCACTGGTACATGCTCCGCCACATGGCCATCATGCTGAGATTTTTAGTATGCGAAGATGTAAGACAAGAAAAGGGGGAGAAATAAAAAAAGGGAAAAACAAATATAGATTGATTCGATCGATGAAAAACTAACATATGTACATATTGGTCATGATTTGCATTTGATCTGATCATACTAACTGGCGTATTCAAAAAGAGTTACTGAAAAAGAATTTATTCACAACCCATAATTTCCCTCCAATATTCGAACATCCCGTAGTCCAAATCAATCAGAAGGGCCACCTAGTTGAGGGGCCAGAATCCAAATGCCTAGCAAAATATCTTAAGTAGCTCTAAATAGTTTTCCTCGTCCAGATCAAATAAATTCTCAACAAAATCATCCAAGTTTACTCGAAAATAAGGAGTCCAAACAGAAGAAGGGAATTTTAAAAAAGGTTCTGTCAAACAGAATTTGTACCACGTTTCCAAAAACCGACAGAAAATGCTGAACCGATATAAACCACAGTTTCATTCATTACTACGACAATGAGGACAGAAATAAGGATCTAGACAGCATGGCAAGCTGGTTTAGCAGAAATACTATCTTCTACATGTCAAACAATTATTCCTAATTAGCTCCAGAAGATTCAGCTCTATTAGTCTGATACAATAAAAAGCAGTGTAATTCCTAATCGTAAGCAAGTAAATGATGGATGGTCCAAACTCAAGGTGGCTTTATGGAAGAGTACCAGTCCACACTGTCAACAATGAGGGATTAACTACACCCTTTCACTCTCTCCTTCTTTTGAGAGACCACCCAGTAGTAATACCCTGACAGTCAAACTCTATAATCAACTAAAGAATCCACACCACCAGGTCCACATGCCCAACCAGCTTCTTCTTTCATTTCCTTAATTATGCAAAGTAATTATTTCACATCTTTGCTATTCTAAAAATTAAGATCCTTCTTAATCTGCAAACTATTCTGAGGTTGTAAATCAGGTACATACGATGATTGATGTAATTACGTAAAGCACATAGCAACGGAAAACACGCGAAGAGAGAGGGAGAGAAGGAGAGAAACTAACCCAGTAACCAGGTCAAGGAGCTGAGGGAAGAGCTCAGACTCCCTCAGCCTGATAATCTCAGCAGTGGTAGTTTCTATTGCCTGAGTAGCCACAAACATCTTTGACTCCAACCTCTCAATCTCCATCCTATTCTTCTCAACCTTAAATCACCAAAACAGTTTAAACTTGCTCTGCCTATACTAAAAACTCGAAATCGCAGATAAAAGAGTAAGATGTAGCCAACCTTAACATAGTCCACTCCCTTAATCTCCTGCTTCCTCAATAGGTCCACCCTCTTCTCATGCTCCTCCTTGTTGCGCTCGTAATTCTGATTGTAGCAACAACAACAAAACACAAAATTTACAATTCAACTCACATAACTAAGTTCTCTGTGATTAATCTTTGTTACTGTTGGACCCATCACTGGATAATAGAATAAGAGAGACAAAAAACAGAAGAGAACATGGTTCTGAGGGGAATCATAGATGGCACCACAATAAGAACAAAAAATGACAACAAAGAGAAAGTGAAATGTGGGGCAAAAGCACTGGTAAAGCAAGCTAAAAGCAACACAATAAAGACAGAGAGAGAGAGAGAGATTAAAAAAAAAGTGGGGGGGGGGGCTCAGAAATTAACTGTACCTTCACCTCCAGGTACAGCTTCCTCTCCCAGGCATAAAGCTTTTCTACTGTGGAGGAGTGGGTTGCAGAGGTGACTCCAAAACCAAAACCACCACCATTGCTAATTCTTGTGAACCCACCACCACACATGGAGTTGGAACTTTTGGACCAAATCAGTGGGTTCAGGTTCTTCCCATAACTAAACATTTTTCCTGATCAATTAAATGAACATAAGAAAAAGCTAATGAAATTGTTGATTTAACAACATAAGAAAAAGTTAAAGAGTGGTGGGTTTTTCTTTTTTTTTTTAACCGGATAGTCCTTGGTTCGAAGGGAAATCGCAATTAGGGGCTTCTAAGAGGAAAGAGACGTGGGTTCCAGCATCGGCGGCTTTGAGGAAGTACTCGTCGAGCTCCTTGACGATCTCGGCGAGATTTTTACCGCTGGAGCCGCCGCCGCTCTTGGGGACGACGACCATGGCGAGCTCGCTAGCGGCGCCGCCCTTGGCGTAGCAGCTCACCGACGAGGGCGGCGCCGCCACCGCCGCCACGGCGGCGGCGGCGGAGGAGGTGGTGGTGGTGGTGGTGGGTGGGAGATCGTCCCAGTCCTCGTCGGCGGCGGAGCGGGAGGAGGAGGATGGGGGGACGAAGGGGTCCCAAAAGTCCCACGAGGGCGGAGGGGGCGGGGGCGGGGGTAGGATCGGGGAAGCGGTGGAGGAGGCCCAGGTGGAGGAGATGGGGCTAAGAGGAGGAGGAGGACGAGGATGAGGAGGATGCGGTGGTGGTGGGGAAGGGGAAATGGTGGGTGGAGTAGGAGGAGGGGGAGGAGGAGGAGGAGTGGGGGAGGAGGGGGAATGGGGGGACTCGGCGAGGGCGAATTGGAGGAGAGCGGAGCCCGTGGAGCGGAGGGCGCGGAGGTAGAAGGCGTGCGCTGCCGCTGCTCGGCGCCGCGCTTCGACCAGCTGCTTCATGTAGCGGCGCCGCGCCTTGCACCGCGACACCGCCTCCTTCCTCTCCAACCGTGAGTGGCAACACCCCATTTCTCCTCCTCCTCCTCCTCCTCCTCCTTCTTCTTCTTCTTCTTCTTGCTAAAGATCTTAATTTTGGAGCTACTTAGATACCACGCATTTGTGACTTTACCACCATGTACCTACCTCTTCTTCTTGCTGCTTAGATAGGAAATGTGGGTTCTTTTGTACGTGGGAGATCAAATACTACGGATCTTTGTCGATTTTTTCTTCGATTCTGGGTAAATCTCAGAAAAATATCACATGGGCAACTTCACATCAATGGGTTCACTACTTTTTTTTTTCTCCCCTTTCTGATTCGATTTATCGATGCTTCTCTCACCTCGTTCCCAATGAGTGTACAACAAAAAGGGTCCCCTCCACCTCCCCTCTCTCTCTCTCTCTCTCAAAAATAGGAGCTTGAGAACACAAATGGTGAAGAAGAAGAAGCAGAGAGAGAGAGAGAGAGAGGAACAGAGGAGGTATAGAGAGTTTTGGATTCCTCGGAGAACCACATTACTAAAACACCCTCCCATTTCCACTAAATATCACACTGACACCTTTCCATCTTGCGAAAATTGAAGCCTCATTTAGGGAGCAAAATTTGAAACGACACGAGCAGCACCCAGAGGGGTAATTTAGTCACTTCATACACTCAACGGGTATGCGCTCCACTTTGGATTGCAGGGACATTTTCGTTATTCTAGTCAGACTCAGGGGTAAATATGGAATTATAATTTACCGTTGGGAGTTTTTGGCATTTTTTTTTTTTGGGGAGAGTAGTAATAATTGGGAAAAAAATTGACGAAAAGTAAATACCCCCTTGATATTTCGAAAAAATACATTTTTCCTCTTTTTCAAAAGCACGTTGAAAGTAACGTAAGGTATCACTTATCGTGGTACGCAGTATATAAATAGTAGTAATTAATTATTTACTGAATTTAGCATATCTAATTTGTCAGCAGATTTGACCATTCATTTTTTGAGTAAAAATTTGGACAATATTTTATTTAGGTTATTAATTAAATTACTAAATTTTAAATTTTATCTGAATTGAATTATTTTATCATACTTTTTAAATATATATATAAAAAATATATAAAATTTATCTTAATTATGAATTAAATTTTAATTTTATTATTAGATTTTTTAATTTATTAGATTTGAATTAGTTAACCGCGTTTTGTTTTTAAAATTTAGGTAGCGTTTGGTTCGGGGATTAGAAAAATTTTGTTATACCAGGGATAGGTACAGATTCTGGTATTAGCAGGAATTGGTGTAAATTTGCGTTTGGTTCGTTTTATGAGTTATACCGGAATTAAAGTAAATTATGTTTGGTAAATTATATAGGAATAAGGAGAATAGGAAGAATTGGTAAAAATTGTGTTTGGTTGAGTATAGAGGAATAAGAAGAATTGATAAGTGATAAATTTGTGTATTGACTATTTTGCCCTTTATGATATAATATATAAATAAAATAATTTATTATATTAATCAACCTAATAATAAATTTAAAATATTATTTAAAATTGTAAAAAATATTTAAAAATAAATAATAAATAATTAAAAGTACTTAAAAATAATAGAAAATTATATATTAAAATATTTAAAATTTTTGATTGTTTTGACTATTTTGCCCTTTAAATTAAATTTTAAAAAAATACATAATAAAAATTAAAGTTTAAGTGAGAGTAAAAATTTTAAGTGAGAGTAAATAAAAATTAATTTTTAAATTTTAAGTGAGAGTAAAAATTTAAATTTTTAAATTGTAATAAATTTTAAAAAAATTATAAAATAATTGTATAAATTTTAAAAATTTAAAATTAAATTTTTTTTTCAAAAATGAAATAAAATAAAATTTTTAGATTTCTTAAAAAATAAGTTAAAAAATTTAAAAATTTTAAAAAATTTAAAATTTAAAATTTAAATATTTTTTAAAATTTAAAAATTCTAATTTAAAAAATTTATAAAATAATTTTTATTAATATGCAAAAGAAAGAAAAAAAAAAATTAAAACCCACTAAAAAGAGAGTGAGGAAAGAGAGAGAGAGTTTTTTCTCGATTCTCGTGCCACTTTATGGGTTCCTCCCAATTCCACCAAATAGCTGGAACCCGGATTCCAGCTTCCATACCCGTAATTCCAGCCAGCCTAGAACCCGGGTTCCCATCCATTCTATCCCCGTTTGGGTATGGACTTGGGGATAAGGGGGGTATTCCCCCCTTATCCCCCTTACCAAACGACGCCTTAATGCGTTGTCTATCTTTATAGATTTTGATCGTAATTATAAATTAATTAAAATAAATAATTAGTTTAAATTTTAAAGGTAAAGTATTGTTAACTGTTCAAATCAAAAATATTGAAAGATTGAATAGTAAATTTTAAATTTTAAAAAATTGAATGGATAGAGAAGCCTCCATCCTTCTTAATTTATTATTTTAAGATGATTAGATTGTTAATTTGATTACCAAATTATTTTTTTTGTAAAAATAAAATAGTTAAATAATAATAATTTAAAAAGTAAGACAACACTTGAAATAACTAATAAACATTATAATGTCATTATTACTTTATATAAAAATTTAATCAAACACCAAACAGTGACTCAATTGAAACAAAAATTAAAATTCAGTATTTAAAAAAATAAATAAATTAAAGTTGGATAATCCAAATAGAATTGCAAACAGAGTAAAATTTCAATATTAAAGTTTATTATATGGACAAGTAAATTATTTGCAAAATTATTGCTATATCACAAAAACCTATTTGTAAGACATCCATTTAAAAAATTGACTATCTAAATAATCAAATAAATTAGCAAGCTGATTGTTTCACTTAAAATGTGATTATAGATGATCACATGACTAAAAATTATCCAATCAATTGAAAGAAATTGATAAAGGATTTGTTAATTCCAATAGAATCCTTGGTATAAAATTTAAAAATTTCAAAATTTAAATACATAATTTCTCTCCTTTTTTATATATTTCGAATAAAAAACACTTCATAATAAGAATTTGTACATGGGCAAGTGCATTGTAACTTTGCAAGTTACATCTTTCTGAACTTAATTTCTATACAGTTGTTTGTTTTAGTACAGTTTGGTTGCTTATAGTTACAACTACACTACAGTGATGATTATATACTAGTGAAGTAACCCGCGCGATGCGGCGGATAGTTAATTTTTTAAAAATAATAATTTATTAATTAAAAAATTATAGAAAAAAAATATTTTATATAATATAATATTACAAAAAGTAGAAATAAAAATTAATCAAAAAATATTGCTGTCATGCCCTGAATTTCAAAAAGTGGAGTAATTTTTTTTTTTTTAATCAGTTTATAATTTGAAATTCAGAACTTGAACAGACCCCCACATGTATATTTGGAATTATATATGTGCATGAATCAGATCAATTTTCTACCTGAACAGATCAATTTTCTACCTGACCAGCAAAACTGCTATCACTATGGCAATCACTATGCCTGGACCTAGTCTAGTAGAGAGTGTCTATTGAAATGCAAAATACACCTTTCAAGGTGGATGAGAAAGTTATATAAAAAAGGATCTTGCAAGCAGGGGCAGGAGCTATCAAGGGCCATGTGGCCCCCTTCATGAGATCTTACCGTTGATTCATGAGCCCTTAAAGCAATTCTTTGCTTTAAAAAGCTTTTGTTTAATAGTGCTAAGACCATCCAAGGCAAGTTGTTCTTTCTCTACATACTTAAAAGCTGTTTGCAACCAATTTAATTATGATATGTTTCCTGGAATATCTGGGCATCTCTAACTCAATAATAAATATTCAATGTAAGTCATGTTAGGTTGTCTAAACATCTCAAACACTACTTTTTGAAAATTTTTGAAGAAACTTTTGTTTTATACTTAGGCAGTTCTAGCTCTTGTATTAATCAGTTCATTTTCTGTAAAATTTCATGGCGACGTATAAAAGAGAAAAATATTTCTATTCACAAAAATTCTCTGAAAGATGAATATAAACAAAATTAATAGGAGGCAAACTCTGCAACAAACCACAAATCTAATACTCAAATAGTACCAATTCAAGTTTAAAATGCCCAAAATCCAATCTCTCATGCAGATCTAGGAATACTGAATAACAAAACCAAAAGTGCTACGCAAAATTATCTCAAATATTGTCTACAGAATAAGTTAATTGAAATAGAATAAGTTCTTTATATATATCCTTCAAATATTACAAAAATTAGATCTTGTGACGGCCTTGCATAGTCTACTTCACTTCTTTTCTTCATCAGATTCCGAAGACTCAATTAAACTGCAAATCATAGTACACATGCAAGTTTTTTTTATTTATCTTTTTTCTTTTTTAATAAAATATAAAGTATTTTTTGGATTAATTCAATTAAAAATATTTTAAGATAATTGTTACCTGCATGCTTTTCCCTTGCCTCGTGATTGCTTCAAAATTTCTTCTGTCTTGGACTGTAAACTTCTTGTGAACATAATTTTCAAAAGTGTGCATACAAAATAATATAATAAATCAAAATTTTAAGATCAAACAAACTGATATACTATCTATCTATTGGGAATAAAAAAAATTGAATATAATTATTACCTGAGCATTCTTTTCTTGCCTCTTGGTTGCTTTTCTATTTCCTCTGATTTGTTTTGCGAACTTTATATGTCCATAGTTTACAAAGTTATACATAGAAAATAATTTAAGTTAATCAATTATTAGCGACTGAAAATGTTCAAAAATCTATAAATAGTAAATAGACATAAGATAAGTTTTCTCACATTGATTGAATCATAGTACTTGTAGATATTTTGTCCAAAGTATCATTCTGCAATTCTTTAGTACTTGTTGGTGCAGAATCTTCTACAATGTCCGCATCATCAGCTTTTTTTTTCTCAATTTTAATTTTTGCAGACAAAGGAGATTGGAAATTTTTTGCAACTTTAAATGATTGCATGCTTGTATTAAACCTACGATTGTCTAGTAAAACTTGAAAAATGTAATTTTGTCCAACAACATTTCTAATAATAGGAGGAAGTGCATATCTATTTGAAGTAATTGCAGTTGCTAGTTGTTGAGCAGGAACTCGTATCAAATCTTGTGCTGTTTTGCCAAAAATTGTGAAGTTTGTTGAGCCGGTATCATCTGCAACGATGGCATTTAACTTGTACCTTTTTCAAAAACAATATTCACATTAATTCATTATATTAATAATATAATTTTTTTTAGTAGGTTTAGAAATCTACCACGGAACAGGTGTCTGATCATTTTTGCCACATTGGGTGCACCAGAAAGTACCATCATAATCTTTTACTCCTCCCTTGCAATCATAACACGCCTTATACCACCAACCATAAGTAGTATCAATTTCCACTAATGTTGCTTCACAGATATATTTCATATTCTACAAAATATTAGATATGAAATAAGTACATATATACTCAATTATATTCATAATAATATATATCTAACAAAATAACAAAATTTAAAATTTATAAAATAAAGTTTGCTGTTAATTAAAAATAGCTATATTAAACTCACCTCAGCCTCCGTTGGATTTAACGTAATTAAATCTCTAATTATTTTTCGATTAGCATACATTTGCTCGTAAGGACTAATACTTGGTTGTTTTTATGCTTCAATATGCTGAATTGGTCTAACAACTATTTGTCCTCTGCATATATAAGTATTTAATAAAGTTAGCTACTAAAAAAATACAAAGAAGAAAGTATGCAAAAAATAGTAATTACCTTTGCAGTGTATTTCAAAATATTGTAACCTCTGGGATTTCAAGATTAATATAAAATCGTGACGCTGAACATGATGATAGGTAGAGTTTTTCTACATATCCAAGTTAAAGATAATTATAAGAAATATAATAATTGAATTATATAATTGTATAAAATTTCAAATTATGTAAATATTGACCATACCTTTGTACATCCGCACACTCATACTTGCAAAAATAATTATAATTGGACCATCAGTTTGTTTTTCATCAATTATGTTTTTGTTTAACTCCATAGCAAATTTGTCCCATAATGTCACAGGAAAAACATTGTTCCTGTAACATGTAAATCATTATAATCAAATAATCAAATAATTTTATATAATGTATGAAGAAAAAAATGTATAATAATCTTGTAAAGATTTTTTATACTTACTCTGAATCTTGTATCTCCAAATTTCTTATTGGAGTTAGGTAATTTCCAACATATGTACGAGAGATAGGTCCAACAGCGACAATACTTTCAAGGACATCTAAACAACATAAAGGTAAACACATTATCATTTTCTTTAATTAATAATAATAATAATAAGTTAAATAAAAAGGTAAATGATGTTATCTATAAGGCAAGTGTCATTGTTTCTTTTGCCTCGAATACAATCAAAATCAGAAAATTCAAAACAATAAGTTGGAATTGACTCCACATTATCTGTTGTTTCAGCAATACTCGTCCATTTATTAATTTGTATCATATATTTACAGTCGACAACTTTATATTTATCTCTACTTGGTATGACGTTGAAGTTTTCAACCAAATATACAACTCCTTCAAAAATTATTGGCTGGAATAGTTGTATATCGTACTTTCAAATAGTAGCTTGCATAGAATATCCCTGTATAAGGAAAACACAAACTAACGTGTAAGAAAATAATTATGAAGATATAAGTAAAATGTCAATAATGAGAAAAATATAAATACCTTTTCATCTATGAGTAGGCATTCTAGACTCATAACTTGATTTTTAAGATGTGGTATTGTTGACTCCCAAATTCTAGCAATTCTAGTTTTGATTTTACAACGTTGTTGTTGCAGAGTCAACTGGTCCAAAAGCACAAATTCCATCCTCTGGTGTTCTGTTAATCAAAAAATAATAAATAAATAAAAATTACAACTTAATTTTTTATTTGTACGCAAATTAGAACTTTGTTTTTATAATGACAATTCATACTTACTATTTAAAATAATAGAAGGTAATCTGACATTAGTTTATATCGTCAAAAATTTCACTACAAACAATGTTTTATGTATATGTTGTCAAATTTTTCTCTTTATTTTCAACTAAAATTCGTAACCCTTCCCGAGAGGTGACGCGTGATGCTCCAACATAAAGCTGCCCATGTGAGAATACTGATCTGGGTAGATAAAGGCCTACGTTTTGTAACGTCTGTCCTTGACTTTTGTTAATCGTCATAGCATAACATAAACGAATCGAAAATTGCCTTCGCTTCAATGTAAAAGGCCACTTTGTTTCCGTCACATGCATTGCAATGCGAGGGATATAAACTTTTTCACCTGCATGATTTCTAGTGAATATCTGTGCCTCAATAACTCTCGAAGCCTATTGAGTAATAATTAAGCGAGTCCCATTACATAGTCCTGCATTTTGGTTGATATTGTGTAGCAACATTATTGGAGCACCTATTTTGAGCTTGAGTTCGTGGTCGGGGATACCATTAAACTTTAATGAATTTAAAAAAGCAATAGGATAGAGAACATCATTATCATCAGCACTTGTCGTTGACTTACAAATTGAATCAGAACTCATGTAGACTTTCTCTTCATTTGGCAGTAAAGATAAGACATATTTGTTTATTTCATCAGCTGTTTCATTCAATGGTGTAATAATAGCTTTATCTTTTAAGTATATTGCTTCATTGTAGTTTTGTTCAATCTCATCATATACAGCAGAAACAATATCTTTAATACCATCGCCGGTACTTTTTATTAGCAAATCATCTGGAATTTTGATCCAAGTCGCCTCTTCCTCATTTTCTAACTTAATGGCATCTAATTTACCGTCACCTAAATCGAGTATCCATTTCGCAAAATTTGTCAAATCTTCTTTGGATAACTCGCTAGATGGGCATTTAAGCAACCTCATATTTGTTAAGAGTCGAAAGACTTTACAAATATCCCAAATATACGACTTAGTGATTGATACATTAACTATGTCCTGCCTTGTTCCGCCAACAACAACAGGAAGTATTTGTCGAAAATCACCACCAAATACAATAGTTTTTCCACCAAATAACTTGTATTCATTATGTCCATCATCTGATTGCAAGATATCTCTCAATGATCTATCCAAAGCTTCGAAACAATTCCGATGGTTCATTGGTGCTTCATCCCATATAATTAAGCTAGTATTCTGAAGTAACTTCGCAAGTTGTGTTCCTTTTTTAATTTCGCATGTTGAGAAATCATCTACCTTTATGGTATCTTGAATCTTGAATGTGCTGTACGACCACCAGGAAGTAAAAGTGAGGCAATTCCGGATGAAGCAACAGCTAATTAATACTATTTTGCCTTCTGATCGAAGTTTTGATATTATTGTTTGCCATAGAAAAGTTTTTCCTGTTCCACCGTGACCATATACGAAAATCACATCTCCTCTTTCTTCGCAAATAGAAGTCAAAACATAATTATATATATTCTTTTGTTCATCATTCAATTCCATCAATAATGTTGCATGCTCACATTTCAAAGTATCTGCATCATAATCCAATTCCTCTTGCAATAACTTATTATTCATATCCTCCAAAATCAATCGATCGGGAATTGGAAGGTTAAATTGTGAGAGTGAACTGCAATTTTTGTTGAACAACACTTCTAATTCAAACAAAACGTAATTTTGTAGGTCGACTTTAGACATTCGAAGATCACGAACCCCAAGTATGTTCTTTACTCTATATAAAATATCATCAGCAAACAATTCCCAAAAATCATTCCACAATTTAATAGGGTCAGCTACATCACAAAACATGACCAAAGTAACAAAAAGTTGCCTCAAATCAGCAGCAGAAGACCAATAAGCTGCTTCCTCTAATGCTTCCCGCATTCTGTATCATTACCAAGCAACCCAAGTGCATCACATGCTGCTCGATAAGTTTCATAGACAACACCGTCGACAGTTCTAATTTCATCATAATTTCTTGGCCCTTTAACTTTATTTAGAAGCATTCTTAGAAAATAAAGTTCACCTGCATTTGGATGGATATAAATAAGTCTTCCAATTCAATTTCCTCTTTTATGCCTTGTCCATATTTTATTTGTTGAATGCCAAACCCATTTAGTTGGAAATTCTACGTAAGTTAGTTCACGGGCATCTTCATAGGTTGCATTTGTCTCCATCCACTGAGTAAACATTGTTTTCTCCACATTGCATCGATTTAGAATATCAAGTAAGCTTTGATTTTCAAGATATGTTACATTATTCATATGCGGCAAATGTAAAGTCAATTGTTCCACTGTAGGTTCTCTAGAATGTACGTCAAACTGGTATAATCTCCAAATTGCTTCATATGCTGATAAATACCTACAATCCAAGTACCTTTTAATTTCATCAACTTGCTCGTATTGTCCATTAATTTTGCCCTCATTACATAAATAATTGTCCTCTATTATAGCTCTCGTTCTATCTGAACCCTTATTGATGTACTTAAACAAATATTTGATTAACCTAGACTTGTTGCACCACTCGATATTAATATGAGCTTGGTATCTAACTATCAAGGGTAAGTTGTGTGGCACAACATATATGTTGTCAAGATCGATACCATTTTTTGTCACAATTCTTTCAGAATCCCTTCTTCTATAAATGGCAAATCCATTTTCATCCACACTCGTTTCATTCCTCAAGTCTCTTGGAAAATATTTAGAACATCGACCTTTAGCCATACATGGTGCTTTTAAATTCGAAGAGCCACACGGTCCATGTATCATAAACTTTGATACAGTAGAATATCCAACTGGATCAATATCTTTATCTGGTATTTCAGCGGAAATAATTGAATCTATATCCGTAATTGTTGGCAACTTATGATCCGGATGTAACCAAACTAAGATATGCACATGAGGAAGGCCTCTTTTTTGGAATTCAATTGTATACAAATCTACATAGAAAAAAAATAGGGTAGAGTAAGAAATAATAATTTGACTATTTTTTTTGTACAAATATATATATAATTATATATACACACACACATACCTACTATAGTTCTTCCAAAGTAGTTTCCTTTCTTAATATCATTCATTAATGACTCGACTTTCATTTTAAAAACCCTGCTCACAATATCGGGTCGATCCTCTGCTTTTTGACCCGGAATAAATTGTAAGACATTTTGTATCTCAACCCACTGTGTATTACATGTAAATGTGATAAATAAATCAGGGTGTCCGCAATGTCTACATATTGCAATAGCATCTTGGTAATTTTGAATCATATACCGAGGGCCAGCAGTGAAGCTTGCCGGCAAAATTATTTTCTTACCAATAGAATCACTTTCAACATCACCTGCAACAACTGCATCCTTAATTCCTTTAAATATCTCTACACGTAAATCTGACTGATTTCTCCTGATATAATCAAATCGATCTTCTTCAATACATGAGAATGCATCAACCACATATTGTTGAAAAAGCTTTCCTCCTCTTAATAGTGTTTTACCTTCAAGTATTCTATTTTGAATTCTATAAGCATAAAATTCACGCATCGTAATACATTTTCTGGAGCCAATTTTTTTTTTTGAAGCACAACTATTGTCACGCCCCGGGGTCGATACTGCGCCCCGGGCTCGTCAACAGATCCGCCGCCCATATGGGAAGCCCCGTATAGGCGTAGCGACTAACCTGCAAAGAAACATCTACACTAGCAGATATCAGAGCTGAAATAGTAAAAGCTGAAATAAAAGACATAAAATATAACTACAACTCACCAAAATACAGACCAACCTCACCAGAAAACAAGAGTCTCTCAGAAAAGCAGAAAAGAAAGGTACAACTCGATATCTCACTACATAAGTCACTCGACATAACACACTCCAAAATAGTACAGGGGTACATCTACTCTCACTCTGATGATGACAGGAAGGGAACTATCTCGCGACTCCCTTACCTCGGTCAGAAGGAGCTGGATCAGCAACTGGAGCTGCAGGAACCGGAGCAGAAGTCCCTGGGGAGAAGACACCACGACGGGTGTGAGAACTACATCCCACAGTAGTTCTCAGTGGGTACCGCCAGCAAGCCCGACGGTCTGCCCACTAAGTCTACTAGAGGCATAAAGTAACATATGCAGTGCTGTAAGGAAAGCTGGGAAAAGTAACTCTACAGCTACTATGCCTCTATTTAGATGCTCAACAGTGGAACAGAAAGAACATGATGCCACAACTAACCCTCGTCTCTGATCACCCAATCTAAACTGACTGCCTCATCGGGTCCAGTCAAACCTGCGCCAACCTACTGCCGTTACGTCCCGGAGGAGCGGACTTACGTAGGGCGTCCATGACTGCCAACACAAGCACAGCCAGAGGGACAAATGCAACAACAAGTCGCGGTAGAAAAGCTCAAACTCGCCGGTACAACAACCCGGTCTCGCCTACTCCGGAGTGGCACTCGAGGGGAGCGACCCGCTCGAGTCAAGTAACCCATAACAAGTATCTCTGTAAAGTATCTCTGTAAAGCTCAAATGTGGCTCATGCAGGCTATGATCCAAATCCTCGATCAACAGGATCGGCTAACCAACAAATCACTGACTCACTCACTGGCTGGAATCTACACAGCTGAGACTCACTGTCACTCTGACAGCTCCCAAGAACCCAGATCTACCATCACTATCACTCTCCCAAAGAAATCAGATCTACAGACTGCTATCGACTCCACTCGGTCCCCAGACACGAGTGCAAATGCATCCCACAACCACCCGACCTCTCGGCCCACAACCCGGGCGAGGAAAAGCTAAGTCCCGAGTGACATGAAGTATCGTGATGTGGAATGTCTAGAGCAATAAAAACCTAGCCCAAGTTGGAGTTTTCTACAGTCCGGCTGAACATGATACATATGACAAGGGTGCTAGGTCAAGTTCCAAGATTTCAATAAATAACATGCAGTAGGAATCACAATAAGGTCACAAGATTCACAACTGATATACAAGAGTACCAACATACAGTTTACACATGCTGTTTAATCCAATTTCTAACATGCATGATCCTACATACATAGAGTTAGCACGCAGTCCATAGATTTTGGAAGCAAGGTCACCCACCGGAACGTGCTAACTGTCCGGAATCGTACAGCTGAGAAAGCCCAAATAACAGATATCCCAGTACAATCACAAGCCAAAAGTACAGCAGCAGTGCTCAAAATCTCCTGGGTACAGAACATATTCCAATATTACACTTTAATCCACACAATTCCAAATACCCAAAAATCTGTGATGAACAGTCCCATAAACACGAAAATTTCACCTGAAAAACATCCTCCAAAAATTCCAATAAAAATATGACGGCGATCCTCGCGAAGAGTAGATGTCAATAGAGTCCTGAAACGTCGAAATCCGATGTCCCGATGAGGAGATAAAAATCCGACAAGCAGGTGCTGTCCAAACAGTCAATAGTCGCAAAGGGGGTTAAAAATGTACCCAGAACCCCAAGAAAAGCTCAGTTCCAGAAAAAGTGTCCAACACGGAAGTTGTAGATTTACCTCTTACCAAACCGTCGCCGCAGAAATCGTCCAAAAATACCGTCGGGGTAGTTCTGTAGATCTCCCAGACTAAACTGCGACGAAAATGGGCCTCCAATAGTAAATCGTCGCTCCGCACCCCGATGCAGAAGTCGCCGTCGTCGCGGCCTCCAAAAATCCTGAGCCTCCGCCAAAAGATGCGCAAGAGGAAGAGAAGGAAAATTGGTGAAGGGCTCAAAGCCAAAAGCTCTCGGGAAAAGCTCTAAAACGAGGCCCCAAGAGGCCTATTTATAGGCCTCACCCGGAAAAGCCAAAAAAAACACAAGCATTGGGCTTTTGGGCCCAATTTTCGGGTGCCCGGAACATTCGGGCGGCTACAGTGTTGGGCCGGCCCAACACTGTTCACGCCCGAATCCACCTGGTGCCGCCACGTGGCCCGCCGAACAGCAAACAGCTGCGCGGGCCACACCCAGGCTGCCACGTGGCCCTCCCCCGCACAGGAAGGCGGTTGGCGCCCGCCAATCAGGCGGTGACACGTGTCCCCTACACCCGGTCCACGCATCCCACTTAGGAATTCCGTGGACCGCGCCGCGTGCACCGACCAACCGGAGGCTGCCACGTGTCCCCGCCTTGGTCCATGCACCGCCGCGCTCACCCGGTAGACCGCGCGCCTTGCGCCCGCCAACCAGGCGGTGCCACGTGTCCGTGCGCCGGGTCTGTGCACCCCGCCGCGCTGCTCTGTGGACCGCGCGCCGTAAACCGGCCAATGATAGGCCGCCACGTGGCATGCCGGCGGTCTACGGCCCCTCCCATGCACCAAAAACCACTGAAAACTTCCGGGAGTCCTTTTTGGGCATCCGGACTCAGAATCAAACAAGAAAATCGCCGTTTTCAAGCGTTTTTCCGTGCTGAATCCATTTCCGACCTCTATTTGGCCTAATTCTTTTCCGAAATTTCGGCAAACCCAGCCGAAGGCCAACACAGCTAATAGTATCACACAGGGTCCATCTGTGGAATCCCATTGATGCACCATGGGCCAGATACACCAACACTAGGTGCTCTAACAGTGGATTCATCGGAAGAACGTTGCATGGGAACCAGGGCCACTACAACTATATTTCATCCCTATCATAAATCTATCTTCTCCATAAGGAAACAATATAGGATACTGCATAGCCATGAAAGAAGGATGCAAATCACTAATCCGTTTTAATCCTTCTATTTTATGTTCAATTATAATATATCGTTGTCGGTCAGCATTACCAAAATCACCAACTATTAACCCAGCAATCTCTGAACACGAAGGAGGATTATACTGTGAATTGTCAGCATAAATACCAATCAACTTTAATCGGATATGTAGATAATCATTTTCTTTGAAGCGATCCCTGGCCATTCTAAATGATTTCACTATTTCATTTTCATGATCAAACATGTCTATAAGTTCCTCGACAATATTTCTATCAATATTTTTTGTATCATTAGATGCATTAAATGCTCTCATTTTATTGTCAATTTCGTTTTCTGTATCATAAATGTACAATTGAGCAAATTTTGGCCGTTGTCCATCAATGGGAAGCAGAGACCCTATCTTATGATGATTTTGGCCAGTAATCCTGAATACATAAGGGCCTGGTTTTCTATTAATTTCATTGTCAATTTTTGCCCCAATTGATGTAAATGCAAACATGGAATTGTACACACGAATATTTTGTCTGAAATTTGTGGATGCACAACTACGATTGTTCTCCAATAAATTGTCCAATAAATTAGGAGTTTGTCGCAATAATGGTAGAACTACTTTTCCGTCCCCGCAACAAATAGAAAACCGAGGAACATTGTCATTTCAAGATTTGATCCTTTCATCGTACCAAAGCAATGCAGCACATGATTGGCATTCATATTCTTGCAATCCAAAGTCCAACTGCTCTATATCATGTCGACTATATGTTGTTGCTTGTGTTGATCTTCTCGTAGTTGAGCGATGCTTGATAATGTCATCGATGGATAATCTATCAACTTTTGAATTATATTTTTGTTTTCTTGTCGAAATATATGATGCCTCACAATTCGGTAATAAACTTTCAGTATTGTAATCTAAATTTACTGTTGCGGAAAATTCCACATTGTTTCTACGACTATCAAGGACGGACTTTCGAAGTTTACGTATTTCTTTACATACCGTCGCATAATCCATATATTATTTGATGGTTGCCTAAAATGACAATAATTATCAAGTGTAAAAAATGGGAATAACTATTGTAATAAGTACAAATTCAAATATAAATAACTACAAATAAATAGTAAAAATAATTAACTACCAATACACATTAGCAGGTGCTGCTGCTGCTGCTGTGGAGGGTATGGTGATGTCGAGAATGTACAGCAGCAAGTGCTAGTTTGGTTGTGTCATTTTTTTTATTTGCTACAAATTTGTAAATGACTGTGCATTTTCTCTTATGAATGCTAACAACAGTTCCTATGCTAATTCAATCTTCGAAGTTGATAAAGAAAAGGCAGAATTTTTAATGTTTAGCAAATAAGGGATATGGTAATTTTTAATGTTTAGCATAATTTTTACAGATAGTCAGAGAAGAGGCAACCTGGTTTAGGAATATAAGTAATAGATGCTGGTTGAAA
Organism: Tillandsia leiboldiana; assembly: GCA_029204045.2. Classification (NCBI taxonomy): domain Eukaryota; kingdom Viridiplantae; phylum Streptophyta; class Magnoliopsida; order Poales; family Bromeliaceae; genus Tillandsia; species Tillandsia leiboldiana. The sequence continues at coordinate 3,870,038 of CM055071.1, forward strand.
AACAAAATCCAATAAGTGTAAAAACCCCAAAATAAAGAATCAGATTTTAAAAAAAGCCCAAGACTTGAATTGGATTCAAGTTGACTGGCAAAACCAATTGGAAATTCAGCGGTAAAGGAATAATGGATCTATAGGAAGACAAAATCCTCATTTGACCATAGATCATCATCAGGATGCCACGCCACACCAGAAAATAAGGAACTAATTATCTAATAATCATTTAATAGTTCATTACTTAAAAACCATATTCATATTTAAAGCTACTACCGAAGCAGAGCAAATTTAAGCTGCGTCACATATCCATTCCTTAAAATTTAACCTTTTCCTCTTATAAATGTTTTTGTTATACATTTGTTTTTTATTCTCTAAATGGCATGTCCAGAACTAAATAAAATTGCGGATGCATATGAGATCATTAGTACAAAATTACTGTAAGAAGGGGCCGACATTGACTATAAAGAGGGCTGCTGGTATAATGGTGGAAAATAAGATCTTTGTTGCATCCAGTGATTAAATAAATCAGAGCGGACACATAATAATAGTAGAGGAAATTTTTTAGAGGAAAAGTATCTGTCTTTCCGGCAGATGCTAGAAGAGGGCCGCCCTTATTCCATTGCCCTAAAGGGTCAATGGGAGACTTATAACTGCTCCCATCAATGTCTTCAAAACTCCCCATGTTGTTTATTCTTCGTGCTTATTTTAAAAATTCTTAAAAAATAATGAAAAAATTATCATGTTTATCCCTTAGTTCTTATTTAAAAAAAAATTCTAAAAATATGTATTTCAAAATTTAGTTTGTCTATGAAATCCACATAGAAATCAAAAAATATTTTTCTGTGAATCCACATCAAAATCAAAAATTATTCTTCTTTCATATTAAAAAAATCTGTAAAAATTCTGCTAAACATTAAAAATTACCATATCCCTTATTTGCTTACCAAAAAAAAACTACTATCACTCACTTAATTCATGTATTTCGTTAGGTAATTAGATCATATGATTAAGAAATTTTGATGAGCCAGTATGCTCATTTAAAGAAAGTTGTAATGGAAATTCAGAGCAACGATCTAAAGATGGAGTGGATAAACAATAATTTCACAAATCTCATCCTCATGAACTAAACAATTTCCAAATTCTATTAGCTTTTCTAACAAATCATGGCGAAGCATAAAAGGAAAATAAGAAGAGAAAGCAACATAATTCTAAGATCAAATAGATAATATAAATTTAAGATATAGAATTAAATGAAATAAAAACTTAAATCCTTTAGAGAACAATTCCATTACAACTTACAGTAGAATAGAAGCAAAGCAACAGCAAACAGATGTGTAGAATAATCGTTCCAAATTGTCGTCAGTTTCCTAATAGATAAATAACAGAGTTCATTAAAAAAGGAAAAAATAAGCAATTCAAACATGCAAAGTATAAAGCAATGTAAAAAAAAGGTAATACGTTCACTTTTTTTATTAATAAAAGATAGTACTAATCCTCCTTACAAAGTGACACTTAAAGAAATTATTACTCTCAGCTTTGTTAATGTGGATACTCCATTTTTGGTGAGCAAAAATAGTAAGCAGTTCGAGTTGGAAAACAATTAACACGGCAAGAGTTGATTTGGCTATAATTCTATTCCCCTTTTGCCTCTCGACATAGCATCTTCTTGTAGCCTTAGTTGGCTTACTCCAACTAAACAATGTCTGGATAGTTGTTGGCTAGGGAGGGATTTGAATGCCATCAACCTGCATCTGCTCTTCCAGGCTGAACTCTCTCTCTCTCTCTCTCTCTCTCTCTCTCTCTCTCTCTTGCGCGCGCGCGCGCGAGCAACCATGCACACACACACACACACATCCTAGGGGGAACTCAAAACATTGCCGTCTCTTTTAAGGGTATACATGAAATTTTGGATTTTACAGGGTATGTGTGTGTGTGTGTGTGTGTGTGTAAAGAGATGAATTTCTAGATGTTTAATTTGTTTGTCCTTTTAGCCAGAAGCTCGTTAATTGCCAAATGCAATTGCATTACTCTCTCTCTCTCTCTCTCTCTCTCTCTCTCTCTCCCTCTCTCTCTTTGTTTTTCTTTTTTTTCTCTGTGAGAAAATTGTTTCCTGCACGTGTTGCACCATGTTTTTCCATTTACAGCTCAATTCTTTCTCTACTGATGTTGGCATGGCAGCTGGATGACCTGATGTTGTGTAGGCCATTGCTGCAGCTATACTGTCTTTATGAGAGTGGAATATATGTGAATTTCTTTGCGGCAAGTCTGAGCCTTGTTGATTTTTTCATCTAACTTTAACATCCTGCTCATTTGCTTTTTTGTTTTTTGTTTTATTTGGGGTTTTCAGTTTGATTCATTGCGTATATTTTTCTTAAAATTTTGATGTCAACTTTTTAACTCTAATTCTTGAAGTAACATTTTAGTATTTGAATCATAGTTTCCTTATTTTTGGAGCTTTTGAGTATCAGTAAATCAATTCACTTGGATAGGTTTCTTCTTCACTATTTGTTTGGTGAGGGAAAAGGGATGACACTACTCTGATGTACTATAAAGAGCTATTTATTAGACAAAATATTTCACTATCATGGATTCTTTAAAGATATAGTTGTTGGGCTCCTTTTCACATTCACAATAAGTTGAGGTTTGGGAATGCTTCTCTTTTTTGGGACTGCTTCTGAAGTTGGTGGTGGAACATCTAGAGAAGTCCAATTCAACATGCATATATACTTTCGGGGATCCCCCAAAACTTGACGACATATATATATATATATATATATATATATATATATATATATATAGAAATCCTGATCGAGTTGCCACTAAGAAATTTTCGGTGTCTCAAATTCATCTTGCACCTGTATTAATTTGTCACTTCGACCGTGAATTCCTACCATTGTATATTTAATTAAGAAACGCTACACTAAACCTATATATATAAGGGTTAAGGTTTTCATGTAACGTTCGTTTTTGATCAAGTATTATACGTACGTCTATATTCTAAAAGAAATATAAAATCTTGTACCAACTTTTTCATCTAATTTGTTGGAAGCTAAAATTCATTGGATCCCAGATCACTCACTTGCCACAGTAAGTATCTAACCCCTTGCTAAGAGTACACTTCGTTCCATTGTCTTTAATTAAAAAGTAAAACTGCTACTTGTTTGATGCAAATTCCTTCGTATATGCACCAACTTAATTTGGTGTTATTTACTCTAAAAACTTCTAGAAGTTATTGGCCTCGTGGCATTTATATCATGCTAATATATATATAGTTTGCCTAGATTAAAAACCTACCATTTGATTGTTCTTGCAACCTATAAAACCAGCTGTGATAAGATGTAATTAACCTGAAATCAAGGTTGTGATGCAACAGCAGCAAAAACAGCAGAAGAACCAGCAAACAGAATAGGTGTTGATCTAGCCAGAATGGAGAGGATGAAACAACTTCACAGCTTGAAATCATAAGAGATGAGACACTAAACATTACTGATGCTGAAGAAGCTATTTCTGAAAAGCACTTTGAATAGGCAATAAACTACACTGAAGATCCCGAATGTAGAAACTTGGACCAAGAATTCACATCATCAAGTTCTGCTTCATTTAGTAGAAACTTGAAGAAAATTGAGCAGGAAAGAGACTCAAATAATGTACAATATAGTCAACCACTTATTGTGAAATCTCTCAAATCATTGAAAACCTCCAAAGAGATCGAGGAAAATGAAGGAAATAATCTTGAAGGAGAAGAAATCAACAGGTTACAACTGAATCCAAGTTCAAATCTTGAGCATGGAGTTGCTTCACATCAGACTATGTTGAGCTGTACAAATTCTATTTCTAGAGGTGATGATTCAAAGATTAGGCTGTCTATAAAAACAGTGCCAGATATAGTCAAATTGTCATCTAAGAAAACTGTGGATCGTAAATCAGTTCCTAAGGTAAAAGTTTTGTTTAGTTTGGATTTCTACTTGGTATGCCTGCTTTTGATTAATCTAATAGAACTAACCACTTAACTTTGCATTTTGTGGCACCATTAGTGGTTCTTGGCTACTTGAATCATCTTTTGTTATTCAGTTCAATATTCAAAATGACCTTTAATCAAGGAAACATTGATCATCTACTTTTATGCATTTTCCATTAATTATGTGGTCCGCTCCCTACCGTGGTGCCTACCAAGCAGAATCACTTCTCTTTATCCTTTTCATGATGTATCCCACACCTAAAATATATGGAATTATTTTCAAAGCATCTAGGCAAAAATTGAAGCAAAACCAGATAGTGGTATTATTTCCATTTTATCTGGCAACATGTGCTTGCCTTGATCCATTGAGAACTGTAGATTCAGGTGGCTTGCCAAATTGAACATATGTCATCTGGATCCAGCTAATATGTTTAGAAAGAATTCTGGGCAAAACTACTCTGTTAAATCATTTAATCATGTTTATTGTACATAAGATTTTTTTTTTTTATCAAATACTTAATCTTTAAGGAGAAATTATAAAATCTATAAGCATTTTTTGCCTTGAGTTGGCTTAATTAATTTGAGCATGACATAATTAGAACTTCGGCAATATTAGGGTGGTTGTACTTTGCACTATATATTATGCATAGCTTCCAACATAGAGTTTCTTCATTCTTTATTTTTTATTGCAGAGAATCAAGGAATAGAAGAAAATATACATTAAAATCAAGATCTATAATTAAGTAAAAGAAGAAATAGAAGAAGCAGCAATAATAGAAGCAGCAAGAGCAACAGCAAGTCCTCAAAATAATAGTTTGAATAGCAACACAATCCTTTAAGTTTCCTTAATAGATGCAATTACTTTGTCTTGACAAAAAGCAATAAAAATACATAAGTTATATTGATTCCCAATTCCTAGAACTATTAAAAGGATATCGGCTCAGATCTACATGTCATTAAGCTACATCACAATCCAATAATACAATAGTGTATAAAACTCCTCTCAGTTCATCCTACTCTCTACCACCTAATCATTCCTCTTATTCAATGTGCTGGGCCTTATGGACTCTGGTTAAACCAATAAAAAGAAGTCATCATTTTCTAAGAAAAGAGTAAACTTAACTATCCAATTGAGCCTTAAACTGAAACATTAAAAAGAAACATAACTATATTAAGATTATCTCGTCATTCCACATAAAGAGTTTTAACAAAATTTACAACTGCAGTTTCTGTAACCAAACCTAAAAACGAACCTAAAAACATAAACAAAATAAACAAACCTAAAAACATAGTGGATAAGTCGATAGAAAACATAAACAAAATAACCCAATTAGATCCTATAATAACCGGGGGGAGCTTCAGGATCTTCCTCGGTTGTTGACGTTGTTTCTTTATCACCCAATATTACCGCTTCGACTGTTGATTCTACATCAATTGGACCAGAGGTAGGGTGATTAACCAAGGTATAGCATCTAGCAATACCATCCATAATCTCCTTCAATTCAGAAATAATTTGTTTTTTTTCCTTAATTAAAATATTATAGATTTTCTTAAGAAGATCAAAGTCCAAGTTAAGCATCTTATACTCATCACGAAGTTCTGTATGTTCATCACAAATACGTTTGTATAATTCTTTGTAAGTTTTTTTGTCATCATAATTAACATCTTTAACTTCAAAGCCAAGTTCATCACAGAGCCTCTTGATAGCAACACGTGCAGAGTCCTCCTCAGATTGTTCAGAGTCCAAAAACAAACCCCCCCAACATGTAATTATTTCCATAAATCGGGTACTCCTAGGAACCTCCACATCAACATAAGAACGTAGCTGTTCGCCGGCGACCACGGTAATTCCATATCTAGGAGGAGGTAAGGAAAATTGTGCGCAGATTTTGTGAAGTAAAAGGCGAAAGTTGATGCCGACGTTTATGGTCGATGCCATTTATACAGTCAAACGTAAGCTGTCGAAAAATACACGCCGAACTTGTGTTTTAGATTACATGTTTGTTTTACATAGTATGATAATCATGTGTTTTAACTCAATTAACAGACGCATAATATAATATATTAAATGATAAATAGAAAAATAATTGTAGATAATAATAAAATTATAATAAAAAAATATCAAAAGTAAACACGATAAGAATAGACAATACAGTAAAATTTGTTAGAAGCACAAAGTTGTATTAGAACTTACAGTACCACGGAAGCAAAACAATTGTTCCAAATCTCCGTCACTTTCCTGAAAAAAAAAAATTACATTAATTAAATAGAAAAAAAAATAAATAATATAGAATAAATTATTTTAGCAACATGACTTGCGCATGCGGCCTGCGGCGCGCAAGACGGCGGTTTGGGGCTTGCGACAGCGCAAAGCTGCGGCAAGCCCATACGGAGGGGCTGCAGGCGGCGGTGTGGAGTATGGCACGGCGCGCAGGGCATATATAGAATAAATCCTGAGACAGCGATTTGGGTCTTGCGGCAGCGCAAAGCTGCATATATAGAATAAATCCTAAGATGACAGTTTGGGGCTTGCGACAGCGCAAAGCTGCGGCTAGCCCATGCGGAGCGGCTGCAGGCGGCGGTGCGCAGCATGGCACGGCGCGCAGGGCATATATATATATATATATATATATATATATATATAATATATATATATATATATATATATATATATATAATATATATATATATATATATATATATATATATATATATATATATATATAATAAATTATATCTATCTACTTACAATCTACTTACAATCTACTTACAATATCTACTTACAATATATAAAAAGGGATTAGGTTATCAGATCTGGCAAAAAATTGCATGCTAGATAAGCTATTATATAGATACAAAAAGGAACGGTTACAGTATAGAAAAGGACACTGCAGAGCTTTTCTCCCACGAAACGGCGACAGAGGAATAGGAAGAGGCGATGTAAGAACTGGCGGCGGTGAAGGAGGGACATCGTGGGAGAAGGAGGAAGAAGCGGAAACGGAAGCGGAAGCGGAAGCGAAAGAGGATCTGTCAACGGCGACAGAGGAATAGGAAGAGGCGATGTAAGAACCGGCGGTGAGGGAGGGACATCGTGGGAGGAGGAGGAGAAGCGGAAACGGAAGCATAATAGATGAGCCGACAGGTTCAAGCAAAAAAAAAACCAAATAGATGACCGTGTATAGGACCGGGTTCAAGCAAAAAAAATAATAAGTAAATAAATAGAAGAGCCAAAAAAAAAAAAAATCCAAATAGATGAGCCATAGGACCGGTTCAAGCAAAAAAAAAATCTCTCTAATATTTTGCCACGTGGCAGTAAGATGGGAATAATATAGAGGTAAAAAACCAAATAGATGACCCGTGTATAGGACCGGGTTCAAGCAATAGATGAGCCAAAAAAAAAAAAAAAACAAATAGATGAGCCAAAGGACCGGTTCAAGCAAAAAAAAAAAAAAAATGACCTCTCTGCAAGCCAGATATAGGTTAAGAAGAAAAAAAAAAAAAAAAAACCAAATAGATGAGCCATAGTACCGGTTCAAGCAAAAAAAAAAAAAAAAAAAAAAAAAAAAAAAGAGTTGAACCTCTCTAATATTTTGCCACGTGGCAGTAAGATATGGGGAATAATATAGAGGTATCCAGATATAGGTTAAGAAGAAAAAAAAAAAAACCAAATAGATGAGCCATAGTACCGGTCCAAGCAAAAAAAAAAAAAAAAAAAAAAAAGGAGTTGAACCTCTCTAATATTTTGCCACGTGGCAGTAAGATAATAATAAAATTATAATAAAAAAATATCAAAAGTAAACACAATAAGAATAGACAATACAGTAAAATTTGTTAGAAGCACAAAATTGTATTAGAAGTTACAGTACCACGGAAGCAAAACAATTGTTCCAAATCTCCGTCACTTTCCTGAAAAAGAAAAAAATTACATTAATTAAATAGAAAAAAAAATAAATAATATAGAATAAATTATTTTAGCAACATGACTTGCGCATGCGGCCTGCGGCGCGCAAGACGGCGGTTTGGGGCTTGCGACAGCGCAAAGCTGCGGCTAGCCCATACGGAGGGACTGCAGGCGGCGGTGTGCAGTATTGCACAGCGCACATGGCATATATAGAATAAATCCTTAGACAGCGATTTGGGTCTTGCGGCAGGGCAAAGCTGCATATATAGAATAAATCCTAACACGACAGTTTGGGGCTTGCGACAACGCAAAGCTGCGGTTAGCCCAGGCGGAGCGGCTGCAGGCGGCGTTGTGCAGCATGGCACAGCGCGCAGGGCATATATATATATATATATATATATATATATATATATATATATATATATATATATATATATATATATATATATATATATATATATATATATATATATATATATATATATCTACTTACAGTCAATCTACTTACAATCTACTTACAATATATAAAAAGGGATTAGGTTATCAGATCTGGAGAAAAATTGCATGTAAGATAAGCTATTATATAGATACAAAAAGGAACGGTTACAGTATAGAAAAGGACACTACAGAGCTTTTCTCCCACGAAACGTCGACAGAGGAATAGGAAGAGGCGATGTAAGAACCGGCGGCGGTAAGGGAGGGACATCGTGGGAGGAGGAAGAAGCGGAAACGGAAGCGGAAGCGGAAGCGGAAGCGAAAGAGGATCCGTTCACGGCGCGACAGAGGAATAGGAAGAGGCGATGTAAGAACCGGCGGTGAGGGAGGGACATCGTGGGAGGAGGAGGAAGAAGCGGAAACGGAAGCGTAATAGATGAGCCGACCGGTTCAAGCAAAAAAAAAACCAAATAGATAACCGTGTATAGGACCGGGTTCAAGCAAAAAAAAAAAAAAAAACAAATAGATGAGCCAAAAAAAAAAAAAAACCCAAATAGATGAGCCATAGGACCGGTTCAAGCAAAAAAAGAACCTCTCTAATATTTTGCCACGTGGCAGTAAGATGGGAATAATATAGAGGTAAAAACCAAATAGATGACCCGTGTATAGGACGGGTTCAAGCAATAGATGAGCCAAAAAAAAAAAAAAAAACAAATAGATGAGCCATAGGACCGGTTCAAGCAAAAAAAAAAATGAACCTCTCTGCAAGCCAGATATAGGTTAAGAAGAAAAAAAAAAAACCAAATAGATGAGCCATAGTACCGGTTCAAGCAAAAAAAAAAAAAAAAAAAAAAAAAAGAGTTGAACCTCTCTAATATTTTTCCACGTGGCTGTAAGATATGGGGAATAATATAGAGCTATCCAGATATATGTTAAGAAGAAAAAAAATAAAAAAAACCAAATAGATGAGCCATAGTACCGGTTCAAGCAAAAAAAAAAAAAGAAAAAAAAAGGAGTTGAACCTCTCTAATATTTTGCCACGTGGCAGTAAGATAATAATAAAATTATAACAAAAAAATATCAAAAGTAAACACGATAAGAATAGACAATAGAGTAAAATTTATTAGAAGCACAAAGTTGTATTAGAACTTACAGTACCAGGGAAGCAAAGCAATTGTTCCAAATCTCCGTCACTTTCCTGAAAAAGAAAAAAATTACATTAATTAAGTAGAAAAAAAAATAATATAGAATAAATTATTTTAGCAACATGACTTGCGCATGCGGCCTGCGGCGCGCAAGACGGCGGTTTGGGGCTTGCGACAGCGCAAAGCTGCGGCTAGCCCATACGGAGGGGCTGTAGGCGGCGGTGTGCAGTAAGGCATAGCGCGCAGGGCATATATAGAATAAATCCTAAGACAACGATTTGGGTCTTGCGGCAGCGCAAAGCTGCATATATAGAATAAATCCCAAGACGACAGTTTGGGGCTTGCGACAGCGCAAAGCTGCGGCTAGCCCATGTGGAGCGGCTGCAGGCGGCGGTGTGCAGCATGGCACGGCGCCCAGGGCATATATATATATATATATAATAAATTCTATTTATCTACTTACAATCAATCTACTTACAATCTACTTACAATCTACTTACAATATCTACTTACAATATATAAAAAGGGATTAGGTTATCAGATCTGGAGAAAAATTGCATACTAGATAAGCTATTATATAGATACAAAAAGGAACGGTTACAGTATAGAAAAGGACACTGCAGAGCTTTTCTCCCACGAAACGGCGACAGAGGAATAGGAAGAGGCGATGTAAGAATCGGCGGCGGTGAGGGAGGGACATCGTGGGAGAAGGAGGAAGAAGCGTAAACGGAAGCGGAAGCGGAAGCATAAGAGGATCCGTTCACGGCGACAGAGGAATAGGAAGAGGCGATGTAAGAACCGGCGGTAAGGGAGGGACATCGTGGGAGGAGGAGGAAGAAGCGGAAGCGGAAACGGAAGCGTAATAGATGAGCCGACCGGTTCAAGCAAAAAAAAAAACCAAATAGATGACCGTGTATAGGACCGGGTTCAAGCAAAAAAAAAAAAAAAAACAAAAAAAACAATAGAAGAGCCAAAACAAAAAAAAAAAAAAACACCCAAATAGATGAGCCATAGGACCGGTTCAAGCAAAAAAAAAAACCTCTCTAATATTTTGCAACGTGGCAGTAAGATGGGAATAATATAGAGGTAAAAACCAAATAGATGACCCGTGTATAGGACCGGGTTCAAGCAATAGATGAGCCAAAAAAAAAAAAAAAAAACAAATAGATGAGCCATAGGACCGGTTCAAGCAAAAAAAAAAATGAACCTCTCTGCAAGCCAGATATAGGTTAAGAAGAAAAAAAAAATCCAAATAGATGAGCCATAGTACCGGTTCAAGCAAAAAAAAAAAAAAGTGTTGAACCTCTTTAATATTTTGCCACGTGGCAGTAAGATATGGGGAATAATATAGAGGTATCCAGATATAGGTTAAGAAGAAAAAAAAAAAAAACCAAACAGATGAGCCATAGTACCGGTTCAAGCAAAAAAAAAAAAGGAGTTAAACCTCTCTAATATTTTGCCACGTGGCAGTAAGATAATAATAAAATTATAATAAAAAAATATCAAAAGTAAACACGATAAGAATAGACAATACAGTAAAATTTGTTAGAAACATAAAGTTGTATTAGAACTTACAGTACCACGGAAGCAAAACAATTGTTCTAAATCTCCGTCACTTTCCTGAAAAAGAAAAAACTACATTAATTAAGTAGAAAAAAATAAATAATATAGAATAAATTATTTTAGCAACATGACTTGCGCATGCGGCCTGCGGCACGCAAGACGGCGGTTTGGGGCTTGCGACAGCGCATAGCTGCGGCTAGCCCATACGGAGGGACTGCAGGCGGCGGTGTGCAGTATGGCACGGCTCGCAGGGCATATATAGAATAAATCCTAAGACAGTGCGGCAGCGCAAAGCTGTATATATAGAATAAATACTAAGACGACAGTTTGGGGCTTGCGACAGCGCAAAGCTGCGGCTAGCCCATGCGGAGCGGCTGCAGGCGGCGGTGTGCGGCATGGCACGGCGCGCAGGGCATATATATATATATAATAAATTCTATCTATCTACTTACAGTCAATCTACTTACAATCTACTTACAATCTACTTACAATCTACTTACAATATCTACTTACAATATATAAAAAGGATTAGTTTATCAGATCTGGAGAAAAATTGCATGCTAGATAAGCTATTATATAGATACAAAAAGGAACGGTTACAGTATAGAAAAGGACACTGCAGAGCTTTTCTCCCACGAAACGGCGACAGAGGAATAGGAAGATGCGATGTAAGAACCGGCGGCGGTGAGGGAGGGACATCGTGGGAGAAGGAGGAAGAAGCGGAAACGGAAGCGGAAGCGGAAGCGAAAGAGGATCCGTTCACGGCGACAGAGGAATAGGAAGAGGCGATGTAAGAACCGGCGGTGAGGGAGGGACATCGTGGGAGAAGGAGGAAGAAGCGGAAGCGGAAACGGAAGCGTAATAGATGAGCCGACCGGTTCAAGCAAAAAAAAAAAACCAAATAGATAACCGTGTATAGGACCGGGTTCAAGCAAAAAAAAAAAAAAAAAAACAGAACAAATAGATGAGCCAAAAAAAGAAAAAAAAACCCAAATAGATGAGCCATAGGACCTGTTCAAGCAAAAAAAAGAACCTCTCTAATATTTTGCCACGTGGCAGTAAGATGGGAATAATATAGAGGTAAAAACCAAATAGATGACCCGTGTATGGGACCGGGTTCAAGCAATAGATGAGCCAAAAAAAAAAAAAAAAAAAACAAATAGATGAGCCATAGGACAGGTTCAAGCAAAAAAAAAAAAATGAACCTCTTTGCAAGCCAGATATAGGTTAAGAAGAAAAAAAAAAAACCAAATAGATGAGCCATAGTACCGGTTCAAGCAAAAAAAAAAAAAAAAGAAAAAAAAAGAGTTGAACCTCTCTAATATTTTGCCACGTGGCAGTAAGATATGGGGAATAATATAGAGGTATCCAGATATAGGTTAAGAAGAAAAAAAAAAAAAAAAAAACCAAATAGATGAGCCATAGTACCGGTTCAAGAAAAAAAAAGAAAAAGAAAAAGGAGTTGAACCTCTCTAATATTTTGCCACGTGGCAGTAAGATAATAATAAAATTATAATAAAAAATATCAAAAGTAAACACGATAAGAATAGGCAATACAGTAAAATTTGTTAGAAGCACAAAGTTGTATTAGAACTTACAGTACCACGGAAGAAAAACAATTGTTCCAAATCTCCGTCAGTTTCCTGAAAAAGAAAAAAATTACATTAATTAAATAGAAAAAAAATAAATAATATAGAGTAAATTATTTTAGCAACATGACTTGCGCATGCGACCTGCGACGCGCAAGACGGCGGTTTGGGGCTTGCGACAGCGCAAAACTGCGGCTAGCCCATACGGAGGGGCTGCAGGCGGCGGTGTGCAGTATGTCACGGCGCGCAGGGCATATATAGAATAAATCCTAAGACAGCGATTTGGGTCTTGCGGCAGCGCAAAGCTGCATATATAGAATAAATCCTAAGACCACAGTTTGGGGCTTGCGACAGCGCAAAGCTGCGGCTAGCCCATGCGGAGCGGCTGCAGGCGGCGGTGTGCAGCATGGCACGTCGCGCAGGGCATATATATATATATATATATATATATATATATATATATATATATATATATATATATATATATATATATATATATATATATATATATATATATATATATATATATAAAATAAACTCTATCTATCTACTTACAATCAATCTACTTACAATCTACTTACAATCTACTTACAATATCTACGTACAATATATATAAAGGGATTAGGTTATCAGATCTGGAGAAAAATTGCATGCTAGATAATCTATTATATAGATATAAAAAGGAACGGTTACAGTATAGAAAAAGACACTGCAGAGCTTTTCTCCCACGAAATGGCGACAGAGGAATAGGAAGAGGCGATGTAAGAACCGGCGGTGGTGAGGGAGGGACATCGTGGGAGAAGGAGGAAGAAGCGGAAACGGAAGCGAAAGCGGAAGCGAAAGAAGATCCGTTCACGGTGAGAGAGGAATAAGAAGAGGCGATGTAAGAACCGGCGGTGAGGGAAGGACATCGTGGAAGTAGGAGGAAGAAGCGGAAACGGAAGCGTAATAAATGAGCCGACCGGTTCAAGCAAAATAAAAACCAAATAGATGACCGTGTATAGGACCGGGTTCAAGCAAAAAAAAAAAAACAAACAAACAAAACAAATAGATGTGCCAAAAAAAAAAAAAAAAAAAAAAAAAAAAAAAAAAAAACCCAAATGGATGAGCCATAGGACCAGTTCAAGCAAAAAAAAAAACATCTCTAATATTTTTCCACGTGGCAGTAAGATGGGAATAATATAGAGGTAAAAACCAAATAGATGACCCGTGTATAGGACTGGGTTCAAGCAATAGATGAGCCAAAAGAAAAAAAAAAAAAAAAACAAATAGATGAGTTTTAGGACCTGTTCAAGCAAAAAAAAAAAAAAAAGAACCTCTCCGTAAGCCAGATATAGGTTAAGAAGAAAAAAAATGAAACCAAATAGATGAGCCATAGTACTGGTTCAAGCAAAAAAAAAAAAAAAAAAAAAAAAAAAAAAAAAAAAAGAGTTAAAACTCTCTAATATTTTGCCACGTGGCAGTAAGATATGGGGAATAATATAGAGGTATCTAGATATAGGTTAAGAAGAAAAAAAAAAAAAAACCAAATAGATGAGCCATAGTACCGATTCAAGCAAACAAAAAAAAAAAAAAAAAAAAAAAAAATGAGTTGAACCTCTCTAATATTTTGCCACGTGGCAGTAAGATATGGGGAATAATATAGAGGTATAGATAGATCCAAATCGGATGATTGGTTTGATAAATTTGAATTTAATAATTACAGTTGAAATTGATACAAGAAGGATCAACGGCAGCAATTGAAATTAAGCTCAATTTGGACTTAATTCTAACTACGATAATTGGATTGAATTGTTGGATTTTAATTAAATTTTTAAAAGTGATTTCAAACTTGTTTTGACTTTTGAATTTTTCTGGACGGCTCAATATTCATGGGTTTTGTCTAGGAGCCCAAATCTATTTCCCTCTACATGTGATGTTCAGTCCCACATCGAAAACTCATCATATGTAGGAGGGGTTTATATACTACTTCACTTTGGTATGTATTGGTTAGAAGTAAGTGAGAGCAAAGGCTTCTCCTAAATACACGCGCGCACAGCATGAGCTGAGTCGGGTCGGGCGGGCAGTGGCGTGCGATTTTGGCTCCGATTTTTTTTTATTTTGACCTTTTCTTTTGCTTGCATTAACCAAGTTTGGAAAGTGCTATTGGGGCTACCCAAGAGTCTTTTTTGAGAAATAGCTTGTGGGCTGCCCAAAAAAGATAGCCATTGGATCTTGTCCCCTTGGTGGGTTAATGGACTCTCTTTTTGGGCTCTCTCTCTCTTATATATATATATAAGAGAGAGAGACCGCATGAGAGCTTGGTTAATTATAGCAGCTACATCACCTTCTTCTCTACTCTAATTTATAGTGCTATACTACACTGAGGTTTATATTTTATTATTTCGATATTTACTTGTGCTGGATTTCTGCAACCTGTTGGGTTCGCTACACACCATTCCGGAATCGTGCCGATGGAGTAGACCGTTGTCGTTGTATTATTAGAGGTGATTATGAAAGCCTCACACATGAAGAGACAATCTTACTTTTAGAACAGTGCTAATGCACGTCTCGACAATCAAAGAGCTAATCTAATATTTACTATTTTATTATTAACAATATAATATAATAAAAATTTGTATTATAGTTTTGATTTTAAATTATTTAAATATTATTTGACTAAAAAAATAAATTTTAAAAAAAATACCAACAAAAATATTTAATTTTAAACAAAAAAAATAAACTTATCTCTCTAATTACCTTTCAAGCATAAAATTGTTTTCTTCTATAATGGAGACATATAATCTCACCATCCCATCTATAAAGTAATTTTTTTTTACAAATATATTTTTTAATTGTATATTACTAAACAAATAACTTATCGTGCATTCTGTTACATCCAACCAAGTAAGTTATATATAATAATTTATTCGGGTAATTTTTTATATATTAATTTATTCGGGTAATTTTTTATATATTCTTAAAATTTTTTCAGTTTTTAGATTTATCCTGTTAGAAGGCTAATATTAAAACTATCCTTCTTACGTTCCAACTTTTTTCAAAATACTTCTGAAGTTAAATTTTGGAGCTGCCGTTATCGGTGTGAAATTACTATTTTGCCCTTTTAAATATACCCTAAACCCTAAACCCTAAACTCTAAAATCCTAAAAAATTATAAATCCTAAACTCTAAATCCGGACAAAATAGGTAAATTTGATTGTTTTCAACTCCGATTATTATTTAACTCTAGTTTAACCCTAGTTAACTTAACAAAGAAAAATAGTAGGAATATTTTTAATAACGGTGGAACGTATGAGAGGTATATTGGAAAGAAAAAAAATAATAGGAATAAATCAGATATTTTTTCAGATTTCAGAGATACACAGACAATTATTCATAATTTATTGTTATTATATTTTTAATTATATATATCTTTAATTGTACTGTATTTATAATTATATCTAACAATATGCGCTCTAGAATTTAGTCGAATGATAAATGAGTTAGCTCCGGTTCCTGTGAATGGCGAAAAACCACCAAACCTTTTTACGATTTCACTTTCATGTATGTTTATAGACTGGATAGCAAACCGGAGAGGGAGATGATAATTGCAAAACATAGAAAAGCTCAGGGATTAAAACTTTTAATTTAAGGGCCGAGGACGAATTGTTAGATGTGTCCTAAAATTTAGTTATTATTATTTTTTTTTATACTTTTAATTCATTAAAATTTTACGGTGCGATAAATTTTAAAAATAATTTGTGAAAGAAAAAATTGATGGCAGTAATAATTATTTAGTGCAATATATAGTATTTCGGCCCCCATATATATATATATATATATATATATATATATATATATATATATATATATATATATATATATATAAAAGGACGAAGCTATAGTAGGACCTAAGGTGGCCATGGCCCCCCTCAACATTTTAATATTACTCAATAGTCCTTAGTATAATTTATCACTTTCTCTCTTTAAGATAATAATGGTCCCCCTCAACTTTTTAATATTTATTTTTGTGCCAACATAATTTTCTTTATTTTTTATTTGTATACATTTTAAATAGATGAAAATATATTAGGAGTCTCGTATTTACAAGTTATTTAAAATACATATTTTAACTCCAAATTTTTTATTTCATATTTTTTTAATTTCTAACTATTTTTGGTAAGCTATTTTATTTAACTTAATAAAATATTATACTAAATTTAATAGATTTTTTAGCTAAAGTCATTGATCTAATTGAATTACGGTTATATTTATATATTTAGTAAAATTTTTAGTTATTTGAATAAAATAATATAAATAAAATAATTAAATATTAAATAATTTTTAAATTAAAAAAATTTAATATTTTTATATTAATTATTTAATTAATAAATTTTTTTAAAAAAAATTTATAATGTACTAAAATTTTTATTTGAATATATTTTGGCCCCCTCGTAATTAAATTCTGACTTCGTCCCTATATATATATATATATATATATATATATATATATATATATATATATATATATATATATATATATATATATATATATATATATAAAGAGAGAGAGAGAGAGAAAGCTCGGTTACTGTGCTTGTACAAGCACCAAATAATTGGTGCTTGTAAGTTTTCTACCGTTAGATATAACCTTTTGATTAATTATACCTCTTAGATCATATTATTCTACCAACCACCCACTAAACCTATCATCATCCTAACCGCACATTCCTACGTCCAAGGATAAAAAACTCACAAGCACAAATAATTTAATGCTTTTACAAGCATAGAAGGTCAATCATATATATATATATATATATATATATATATATATATATATATATATATATATATATATATATATATATATATAAGTTCGGCTACTATACTATTTATAGTACTAAATTATTGGTGCTATCAAGTTTTCTACACTTAGATCAACCACTTTGATCATTTTTATGCGTTAAATTTTACTATTTTCTCAACCACCTATTAAATCCAAAGAACACACTATTATTTTAACCACATATTTTTTAATTTAAAAATTAAAAATTTAATAACATCAATAAATATATATATATATATATATATATATTTAATGGTTGATCTACTTCACGATCGTCACGTATTTTTTCTCATCTGTATAATCTATTTTTGGCCTCTTAGCCTCAACCCATTTTCCTTCAATCTGTTTCTTACTATGCCAACCTCGGTGTGTTACTTTCGGCAGTTCCGGAGCTACACGACCGTTCCGAATCTGCTAGCAGCATCATGCATGGTTCACTGTGCAACTTGCTGCATCTTGTCAAGCATTCCATGTTGTGGGCCGAGACACAACTGCCGGCGGAATTGATGCATTGATGCTCAGAGTTCTCCAACAACATGCGCCACTTGCGTCATTGCCGCGTCATCACCGCCTGCACCAAGTGACCTACCTAGTTGTCACCGACTTTGTGATTTTGATGCTGCTTGCTTGCTTCTGTCTGTCCAGAAGCAACCGCCACCTCGATTCCTATTGCTGGACCCCAATCGACCTCGCCGTCGTAGGCAAAGGCGGTTTGGCGGGTCCATCGGCGGAGGAGGAGGCCCGTGCGAGGAGGCATCTTTGGTTCGGCAACCTCGCCGTCGCCGTCCTCTCCATCCTTGCCAATTGCTCTCGTCCTCGGGGCCGCGTGGAGTCTCATGCACACTTCGTTCCTGCACTGGATGCAAGTCCTCCTAGTGTGGACGGTGCGTCGCCTCGTGTAAGCGTCGCCACGATTGTTTTTAGCGTAAATGATAAAAAATTTAATGATTGATATTAAAATCTCAAATTCAAAATTTTATTACTTTACATTTTCAATTAAGTATAGATTGTGTACTAATTTTCTTTTTTTAAAAAAAAAAAAAAAAAAAAAATCTTACATGTTAGGATTTCCATATATATGGCATAATTAATTATATTTAAATTTGAATCTACTATAGATAAGGTCAATCCTAAAAGATATAGAATTACTTGATATGGTATATCTTATTCCTTTTCCATCTATTTAAATTAAATAGAATCCTAATCAGACTTTGATGGGAAGTCGATCTGAAATCTATATAAAGGGGTTCTGGTCCTGCCACCTACTCATGTGCATTCCGATAAAATTATCCATTAAATCCACACCATACGGAATAACGCCTGAGAAAGAAGGAGAAATCAGATTACCTAGTTCGGTCGATACTGTTTATTATTGCAACCGAATTTCTTGCTTCCGCTGTTTAATTAAGAATTTTTCTCGATGGCGCTCTGTAAGTTATTTTACAGTTTTATTTATGATCCTGAATATTAATATGTATTCGATTTTATTTTATACCATACAAATTCCATCGATACAAAATTTTTCTAAGAAAAGAAAAGGAAAAAAAAAAAAATCTCCTGGCCACGTGAGACTGGCTTCTTTTTTTAAGCAACAGGTTTGATCCAAAATCTGTCACATTTGAGATCCGATTTGATGCACAAGTATCAAAAAATGGTAGCACTGCTCTTCTGATTATCAATCACATCCCAATATCATTGTTTTTTTCATTTTAAATTTCTGCACTAGTAAAAGTTAATTTAGTACACCATCTTGTTGTTGTTAATTAAGCTTCGTAGATCTAGTGAAGAAATTATGAACATCTTCTCTTACTAAATTTGATCCTCTTATTTCTTAATAATCACTTAAACTAATGGGTAAATTTTCTTAAACTCTCTCACTTTCATGCAATAATTGATTGCACACACAAGGGTCAGTTTTAGGTACAGGGATTCTGAAAAACCTCTGCAGATCATTCTTGATGCACCAATTGATCAGAACAGCTTATGAAAATCACTGCAGAAAAAAAGAGAAGAAAAGAAAACTCAATTCTTTAGATTGAAGAATAATTATCATTCTTGATGCAGGAGAAGAACTTGTGAAAATCACTGCAAAGAAATAAAATCTGCACTGGAAAAACTGGAATTATTTAATAAATGAATAATCAAGTGGTTATTACACGTGTTAAAAGTTAGAACAAGATCATAATGAAAAAAAATTGCACAAGAGCACACACTCCCCCCCATTGCTCCCAAAATCATTTATTCAAAGGAGAACAAGTTCATCTCCTTAACTCCTAACTCCCTTTATTTATCTCCTCTTATTTCAAACAATTCAATGCTTGTGTAGTTATATCTTCGAATATCCTCAGCCTTTTCCCCATCTTTCCCTCACACAATGCTGGACTACTATTATTCCCATTACCCTGATTAGTAGTAGTATTATTATTGCTGTTGTTATTGTTATTCTCTCTGTTCTCATCCTCAAGAACAGGAGCAAGAGCTGCCGCGACGATGGCCTCCTCGAACGCGATGTTATCCGGCAATTCCGGCCACTTATCCTTCCCCGTCGTCTCTTCCTCTGTTTTCTCTGCTCCGCTGCCCGATCTAGTCCTCTTGAGGTTCCCTAGTGGATCATTCAACTGGCAATGCGCGCCGTTTATCGCATTCCCCGTCTTCGTCGAGTAGAACGGCGGAGCGTCTACATTGAGCATCGCGTTGATCGGAATTGAACTGAATTTGGCCTCTGCCGCCGCCGCTGCGCTGATGTTTTCGTCAGCGAATTGCGCGGCGGGGCGGGGCGGGAGGAGGTAGTCAATGCAGGGCTGCGGCTGCCATATGGAGGACGAGCCCAGGAACGACGTGTCGAAGAGCCACGCCGGCCCCGGGCGCCCGACGAGCTTGGTCTCGAGGTCACGGAGCATCTCCTGTGCCCGCTCGAAGGCCTTCAGGTGGGAGTCAGGCCCGCGGAGGCTGTCGATCACCGCCGGCGTTACCTGCCTCAGAGTTTCCTTCGCCTCGGCGATGCGCCCCTGCTTCATGAGGCAGATGCCTAAATTGCACATCTTGTTGTTGTCGGAGCCGATGAGGAGCGCCTTTCGGTAGGCGAATTCGGCTTCGACGTAGTTGTCCTTTTGCATCAGTGCCCATCCCAAATTCCCCTGCAACAAACAACAACACATTTAGCCAAAATCCTACTCACTGCTCCAAATGTTTTCAGGAAATTAGAAAGAAAAAGATTCAGGATTGTTGAGCTCCTTCCTTTACCAGTAGCCTGGTAGCTTCTTGCTCTACTGAGACTTGAAACTTTCTCCCTTGAGACCGCGCGGTTTTCGTTCGCTTTCCGTTGAAGGCGAGGCCTTGTTGGATTAGCTGCAACTTGCGCTTCAGAAGAGTTATTTGATCATCCAATCTCCCGCATCTCTGCAACCCCCCATCAAGCAAAATCTAGTTAGTCCAACAACATGAACTAACTAAGAAAAAAGGGCGGGAAAGAAAAAGAAAGAACCTTGTACAAATCTAAGAGGATGTTATCAAGGGACTCTTGGGCCTGATCCGAACACCGGTTCCTCAACGACTTGATCGCCTCGACGGCTTCCTCCGCCCGATTCTGCTGCTTCATAACAATGGCCATGTCCTTGAGCGCGCTATCGACGCGATCGCCCGCGTTGATCGCCGCCCAAAATAAGGCGATCGCCTTCTCGGGGTCCTTGTCGACGAGCTGATCGGTTTGATCACCGAACAAAAGAACAAAACTAGTTAGAACCGAAGAGCCCGAATTCGACATCTTTATATCAACGCGAAGCGTAGCTCAGTTTGTACCTGCACTTTCTTCGCCTTGACGTACGGGGTGTCGCCGACGGGGATTTTGTGGGTAATGTGGAACGATTCGGACCGCGTTCTCGCGATCGGCTTGACGGGCGAGCACGGCGCCGATTTCGAAGGCCTGATGCAGGTGGGCAAGTTGATGTTCCAAGGGTCTTGCATCATTTTTGAACCTTTAATGGATTAAATTGAAAAAATAGTTGGAATTTGGAGGAGGAGGGATTTATTGTTCTCTTTTGGGTCCTCTTCTCTCTACAATTATCGGAATAGAGAGAGAGAGAGAGAGAGGAGGAAGAGGAGAATGAGAGGGAGCTTTGGAATTTCTATACGTGAGAGTGGTTTTAAATATGAACGTTGGGAGGCAGTAGTAATATTTGTGGGAACGAGTCGACCGTTGGGGAGAGAGCCGTTTGGAAAACTAGCCGTTGAGTGGCCGGGGCAAGATCAATTAAGCAAGGAAATGGCAATTTTGCACGAAGGCCCTCTACATTTCCTAATTTGCAGATTAGATCCCAACTTCTACTTTGGCAATCACTGTATTCGCAAGCTTTTTACAACCTTGTAATTAGTAAAGTGTTTAATTTAATGCTCCCGAGTATTACCCAAGTTTTTATTTTAACTTTTGCAATTGAATTATTTATTTCTTTTAATTGTTTTTCAACTTAAAAAGAATAGTTTTTAGTTCCTTTAATTGAGTTTTTTTTCTTCAAGAAAATTAATTAACTTATAAGCAAAATTACAAAGCGGCGAGATTTTAGTGTGCGTGTGGTAGAGATGGTTTGTTTTCTACGATTATCATCATATCTAATTAAAAAAAAAATTAAAAAATAAAGTCTAAAATAAAAAGCCCGCCACAATTGTAAGCGTCCAAAAAGCAGTGATAAATAGGTTTGCACTCTACATCCAAGAATGATGATACTTACAAAATCAAAAATTATTTATAACAAACAGATTTATTGAATCGGTTAGATGTGACTCAAAATCAGAATCGCTTCTATATTATGATTCAGGTTCGTCGACGGCTTCGCGGTGCGACGAGAAATTTTGTGGATGTCTGTGGTGGAAGCGAAGGGCTCGGGCCGCTAGGCCCGAGTCCGAAACCCACCACTGACATCGGACGGGAGGTGCGGGGGCTCCGCCCCCCGCGGTACGGATCCGATCCGCTAAGAAAAAACCATAATTTTCTTTTTTGTTTGCCCTAGAGAGATCGAGTGATTGTATAAAGCCGAACTCTCGTATTCCTTCTTTTCTACATAGTGAAATCTCTTCTTTTTCGCCCGTAGTTTTTTCCCTGCAAAGGATTTTTCACGTAAATCTGTGTGTTAATTCTCTGTCATGCAATTTTGATTTTACTTTTCTGTCGTGATCGTCAATTGATTTTGTTTAGTTTATACGCTCGTTGCTAACAGAATCTAATCATTATTTAATAATCGAATATGATCATTCACTAAGCCTAATTTATTGCTAGTAAATCTGCACCAATAAATGTTGCTTCTTCCATCAAATGGAACTTCTCTAGATATAATGAAATACTTATCCTTAACAAGTTATATGTTGGGAATTTCATTCCGGCTAATCAAATTCTTTTTATACGGGATTATTAACAATCACATTGATAATATATAAGAGTAACATTATTGGGGATCTATTTATATTAGGTTGGACTCAAGTTCAATTTTTGAATGAGACCTACCTTTTTGGCTCGAGTCTGAACCAGAAGAAAACAAGCACAACAAATGTAGGCTCAGGTGCAAGTGTTACACATTGGGCCGGGCCAGGGTTAGGGCCGTTTATTTTTCTGTTTTGTTTGGGCTAAAGTCTGATTTGACATTCTCGGCTAAGTTATGTGAGTTTTTTTTTTTTTTTTTTTTTTTTTTTTTTTTTTTTTTTTTTTTTGAGAGAGAGAGAGAGAGAGAGAGAAATATGGCATGCTATCCGTTTTGTTTATTTTGAAATAAACTTAGCTAGAAATGCGAACTCGCAACTTCGAATATCAACCATCAAATTTTTTGCCACTTGCGCTAGGGACGGTTGATGAAATTGAATTGAGGTTAATATGAAAACTTTAGGTTGAACTTTGTTTTTTTAAACAAAGATTTATTCTTGTATTTTTGCGTAAGATAAAATGTGAGTTGATGAAGTTGAATTGAGGTTAATATGAAAACTTTAAGTTGAACTTTGTTTTTTTTAAAAGAAGATTTATTCTTGTATTTTTGCTAAGATAAAATGTTTGATTACATGTTATAACTTCTAGCATGCTGCTCTAAGTCGCCCTATATTGTCGATGAGCCAACACCTACAATGTATAATGCTCTGAATGACTTACGTACTTTTGATTGTTTGGATTGGTCGATTTATACACGGTTTTTTTAAAAAAAAATTTATTTCAACTGTTATCCTCCTCGATAATTTTGTGTTGCAGCAAAATCAAAACTTACAAATCATCCTCCGCGCCTCTGCGGTTCGATAAAAGCTCATTTTAATTTTCTGTAAAAACAAAACATGTGATCATACGATTCATCAACCGACGACGTAGTAATTATTTATTTGAATTTTACAAGTCATTTTACAAACAGAGCCAGACACAGCTCTAAATCATCATCATGTGTGAGAAAATCTGGAATCCATCTCAGATGGTTATGAGCCACAATTCCTTTTGATGTATATCTATCTCATCTTTTAGCTCCAGGAGGCGTGGCTCTTTTGAAAACACAGTAGAATTTATGTGAGACTTGGAACTTGACCTGCAATTCTTGCAGATATAGGCCCAAATAATTGGCAGAGGTGATCATGATTCAGTCCTGTCAGTGTTAAAGACTTGACTCACAATAGACTCACCAACCCAGTTTCAGAGTCTGTCTGATCCACCACTGTACTGTAAGGTGAAACAATCAATTTTTTCTGTGAATTTAAGCTCATAAAAAATTGTGTTTTTATATTCTATATATAACACTATTACTCTTGTCTCGGCTCTAAGTTTTTTTTGGTAGGTCTAAATCGTAGATTTGAATTAGATAAAATGTGTGACATTCTTGGAATTAGGATTAGTCCTATATATAAATAATATAATAGAATTAAAATTTTTAATCCGGTTATAGTATTTTGGATGGTAGCAAGATTCAAAAGGTTATGAGAGTTAAGCGTGCTAGAACTAGAGTAGTTCTAGAGTAGTTCTAGGATGAGTGACCCCGTGAGAAGTGGGGCGTCACAGTTGGTATCAGAGGCATTCATCAGCCGGAAATGTGAGATGAATCTCGATTGAGCCAGGGTTATATAGCGGGTAGAGCGAGGCTCACCCCGGCTAATGACCGTTATGAGTGGAGTGCAGCTCCTCACAAGATCGGTTAAGGCTAGCGAGACGAGTCTTACATCGCCTGGTGCTTGTGAGTGTGCTTGAGCCTGACGTGGACGTCAGGACTTAAAGGGGGGAAGAATGTGACACCCCTGAAATTTGGATTAGTCCTATATATAAATAATATAATAGGACTAAATCTCTTAATCCGGCTATAGCATTTTGGGTGGTAGTAAGACCCAAGAAGTTAAGAGAGTTAAGCGTGCTAGAGCTAGAGTAGTTTTAAGATGGGTGACCCTTTGGAAAGGCGGGGCGTCATAAAATGAGACTAGAAGACTGATAAAATTCGAATACGAACATCATGCTCTGATTGCCATATGAGACAAGCAATTTTCTCTAAAAGCTTAGCTACTATAACGGCATTTTCATATTTTATATTCAACATTAGGGTTAATTGCATACGGCTTCCTGTAAATATATCGAATAGCAGATATATTCCTACAAAATTTAACTTTTCATATTTATCCCTTTAAAATTCCAACGTTATTTATATATATTCCTTCGGTCTATTATCGTTAGTTCACTGTTTATTTTTTAACAGATTATATGTGAAATGACAGTTTTGTCCTTTCAAAAATATTCCTCTAAAAAATAATGCAGAAATATCTGGAAGGGTAAAAAGGTAAATTTACCTCACTAACTAACCAAGATTAAATATTTAATCTAGGGTTAACTAGATTTTTCTAAGAGAGATAGACGGTAGGGATATATATGAATAACGTTGGACTTTTGAAGAAATAAATACGAAAAGTTAAACTTTGCAGGAATATATCTGCTATTCGATATGTTTACAGAGAGCCGTATGTAATTAACCCTTAACATTAAGGCTTGTTGGTCTCTTTTATTAATCAAAAATTTGGAGTGGCTTTAAAAGCTAAACTTTTGAGCCCCAAAAATAAAACCTCAAATTTTAAAACTATAATTGAGCCAAACAAACCCTAATTAAACAATATACTCTATTAGATTATATTCTAAATAATTGCAAATGTATCCATGACACCCTCAACACATAACCTTCAAAAGCACATTTGTTTGTGAAAAAAAAAACTTGTGTAGGTTTTCTAAGTGCTATGACAAAAATGGAACATATTTAGTTTGTCGAAAACAAAAATACTAAAAAAGAAAACTGAGAGAAGAAAAGAAAAAATATATATAAATATTTATATGGTTCTGGTATTGACCAACGTGCAGGTGCGAAGCGAAGACAGAATAAAAAAAAATTATTAAAACTAAAGTGGTGTACAATAGATGTGTTTATCACAAAATCGTAATCCAAAATACACCCCATGCTCTCTTTTCCACCTCACTAAATCAATACAATAAATATTATATTTGTATTAATGACTAAAACCCAATAAAATTAGAAATAATCTTAACTTAACTTAATAAAAATTGATTGAAGCATAATATGGTAAGAAATTTTTGCGGTTCAAAAATTATAGATATATACTTAGAATTTTTGTCTCTCCAACAAAACCCCAAAGGGCTTCTCAAGTATTGTTGTACATACAAACCAAATCTATTGAATATTGAACTTGGTCATTGAAAGAGTAAATTCATAGGATTCCGAAGTGCTTATTATTATTATTGTTTTCTTCAGTACCGTCTTTTGTAATTTCTGTTGCTTTTAAACATGTTGCATCTTAACTTGCTAAAGTGCGAACCTACTGACGCATTCTAAACTTCTCATCAATTTCAAATTTCGTCGACATCTTGAACACTAGCAAAAAATTCGACTTCGATATTAGTTTTGTGATGAATCCGCGACTTCCTTTGATATCGAATTTGCTCTGATATCAGTTTGCTACGATAAAAGTGAAAAGATTCAGTTCGTCAGACGAAAAAATATTAAAAGTAAATAAAAATAAAGTGAAGGAGAAAAAATATACAAATATTTACGTAGTTCGGTTACTAGTTTACGTTCATGAACGCAAACAGAGCGAAAACTTTTGCTATAACCAAAACGGTGTACAAAAGATAACTCCTTTTTATAAAATTCTAATCTCCAGATACATCCAATGCTCTTTCTCTCTCTTTCGTCGCACCAAATGTAATGAAAAAAATGCATATTTATATTGATGACTAAAAACTAATAAGATTAAAAATAATCTTAACTTAACTTAATGAATCGACTAAAATATAATATTATTAAAAAAATTTTAGTTCAAAAATTCGAGATATATCTAATATAAAGGCTTTGCACTAATACTTAAATCTTACAGTACTGTTGTTCAATTTGTGAGACAACACGTTAAAATCGTTCGGTAATATACTGATTTAAAATATTATTTTAATATTTTGAATGATCTAAAAAAAAATTTAAAAAAAATTTAATTTTTTTTTATATACATATTATGAAATTACAGTGTGGAGGAAAAATTTAAAGTAATTATAATTTTTTTTGACTTTCCTGAATTATAAAAATAATATTTTTAGCCACATATGGTTACACAAGGCCTAAATGAATCCTATATGGGTAGGGACTAGGGACAAAATATATAAAAAAAGTATGATATAATTTAGAGGGAGTTAGGTAGAGATGTTACTAGTCATGTTTGGTACAGAATCTTCTTCTCATTTCTTCTACACCACATGATGAATGCATGCATGATGATGAATTGAATCACACATGAGGACATAATGGAGCTAGTAATTAGGAGCTACATGTAGGCTTATTTTGAAATAGTAATTATTGAATAATTGAAAAAAATAATGATAAAAAAAAAAGGGTAAGGAGAAGCAACGTGGGGGTATTGGGAGAGGGAAAAGGGGACGGATGGTGGATAACAACTAGCCCTTGTGTGGTGGTGTGGGGAACGCCATGTCCCCGTGAAGTGTGAGAGAGACGCGCCAATAATTATTTTATATAATTTAATATAATATTAAAATAAAAAATTTTGAGTTTGAGTTACCTCTGATTTTTAGCATAATTAAATTTTTTTTATTTAATTTAAGCTTGTGTTATGAATTTATTGTTAAATATAAGAGCTAACTTTTTAGAACGTTAATATTAAAATATTTTTATAACATTTCAAATTCTTTTATTTTAAATAAATTCTTGTATTCTCTAATTTGTTTTTAAGTTAGAAATAAAATCGATATTTTATTTTTTTTAATTTGAATAAAAATTTATTTCATTTTATTTTTTAAAATAACGGAAGAATATGTAAAAAAATACATTTGAAATAAAAAAATAAAATAAAATATTTTAAAAATATTGAACGGTATATAAAATATTATTTCTAAATATAAATATATATAATATACTATTTTTTACCTGCTTGAATTCTTTGAGAAAAACTATTATTTTTCTTATATTTAACAAATGCCTAGTTAGCTACCTCTTATTTCTCTTCTAAAAAGAAAAAAAAAATTATTTAATAAAAAATATTTTGGCTGCGTTTAGTTCGGGTATAAGAAAAATTTAGTTATACCGGAGATAGTTACAAGTTATGATATTAGCAGAAACTAATGTTAATTTATATTTGGATGGGTATAAGAGTTATACCGGGTATAAAGAAAATTATATTTGGTAAATTAAAGAGGAATACAAAGAATAGAGCGAATTAAATTTTTATAAAATAATAAAATAAATTTTAAATTTTATAAATTTAAATAACTTATAATTTAAAATAAAATTAATTAATTTTTTCTGCAGGGGGAACAACAGTTATTCTCTCCTAATCCCGGAATTAGATGAAACAGCTGTTCAAAACAGCTTTTTATTGTTTAGGTACAAAAAAAATATCCCCTTATCCTCTCTAATTTTTGTACCCAAATGGAGCCTTTGGGAACAGCTTTAACACTCAAAATATCATATCACGTGCTTTGATACAAGAAAATGTCATTGAATAGATAGAGGAGAGAGAGAGAGAGAGAGAGGATAACAAAAGGCCATAACCTTCTCTTCTTATATTTCTCCGAGTTAAATGAGATGTAGTTTGAAAATTTTAACACTTCCTTATCGTGTTGTACGCACTCATAGAAGATATTATGATAAAAACACAGATGGAGGATGAAAATTTAACAGCAAAATATCAAGACATTTCTTCAACTATTCTGATATTGTAAGTCGATCCATATAATTTTTTCTAAAAAATTGACTATTTTCTCTCTTCCATAAATTTCTCAAGTTATTTAAATTCTTTAATCCAAGAAGAAATACAAATGTTACTTTACATGTGTGATAGGGACTAAAATGTGTAAATACAAAAAACAGTGATTATCTAATAATATTTGGGTTGTACAA
Source organism: Tillandsia leiboldiana (assembly GCA_029204045.2). Taxonomy (NCBI): domain Eukaryota; kingdom Viridiplantae; phylum Streptophyta; class Magnoliopsida; order Poales; family Bromeliaceae; genus Tillandsia; species Tillandsia leiboldiana. The sequence goes on from CM055071.1 coordinate 3,898,850, forward strand.
GAATTATTCTTAGATTTACACTCCCAAAATAAATATACATTTTACATTCCACTTATTTTAGGATGAGATAAATTTTACTGATCACTTCGAAGTGATCAGTAAAATATGGGATGAATGAAATGTACATTACACATCTCAAAAATAGATGTACAAATAGTATTACTTTTCGCTTAATAGTGGATAATAGATTTCGAAAACAATCGGTTAAAGTTAAGAAGATATGAGCGGCTATATCACCATATTATCAAAAAATTAATTATATGACATGAAAGACAACATAAATAGTCTGAAATAAATGCTCTTTCACACTCACACTATAACAAAATTATGTTATAGTGACATTTTTAAGTGTTTCTAAAATCTGAAAAAATGTTGTTGGCAAAAATACCAATATTTATTATTAGAGTCGCTATATGTGCAGTCGTTAGGGTGTATTGCGACACATTATTGTATTGTGTTTTAAAAATAGGATTAATTGCATACGACTCTCTGTAAATATATTGAATAGCAAATATATCCCTATAAAGTTCAACATTTCATATTTATCCCTTCAAAAGTCCAACGTTATTCATATATATCCATCCGGTTTATTATCGTTAGTTCACGGTTTATTTTTTAACAGATTATATGTGAAATGACAGTTTTGCCCTTTCAAAAATGTTTCTCAAAAAAATAATACAGAAATATCTGAAAGGGTAAAAAGATAAATTTACTTCACTAACTAATCAAGATTAAGTATTTAATCTATGGTTAACTAGATTTTTCTAACAGAGATAGACAGTATCACAGTAGGGATATATATGAATAATGTTGGACTTTTGAAAGAATAAATATAAAAAGTTAAACTTTGTAGGAATATATCTGCTATTCGATATGTTTATAAAGAACCGTATGTAATTAATCCTTAAAAATATGTTCCTATAATTTAATTTTGAATATAGATAGAATATAAATATAACATTTACATCAAAATATGTCGCTAACTGAACTTGCACCAGAAGGGCGTGGAAAGAAAGAAAAGGTAGTGTGGAAGGTGAACCATACAGTAGCAAAAACCCACACACCACACAACCACACCACCACTTTACCCCACCCTCCTTTTCACCTTCCCTCTCCTACCTTCTAGAAGCACCTAGCCCCCTGCTTCCCATGTAAGGGATGTGCCTAGCTAATTAGTATCTGGTACCACTACTCTATGATTAATTTGGTAGATGATTATCATCAAGTTGGGTTTGGATTTAGGTGCAACTAGATTAGTTAGGTTTAAATTCTTAATCCAAATTGATCCATAATTAAAATTCACAGTAGATCTATACCTGGCCCAGGAGGAGATTTAATTTAAGGTGGTTATCAAAACTGTTAGAATTTGGTTAGATTTATAGTTGAATTCTAATTAGATTAAGATTTTAATATTAATTAAAATAAAATTTTATTTAGAATAGAGTTTGTATAGTTTTTGATATAAACTATAAATATTGAATATGTTTTATTATTTTGACGGTGATGGTGATAAAATTTAATCACATCCATATAACATAATGAGGGCTAGAATTTAGTTAAACTCATATGGTATGATCAAAGTGTTCATAATTTTGGATATACGTACGGATGCGTTAAAAAAAAAAAAAAAAAAAATTTGGTTAGACGAGAGAAGAGTAAGAGAGATTCTAGAGAAGGGCTCGGGTTGAAACTATTCTATTGTAGAAGATGAGTCAATGTAATTCTTCTCTTAGTTAATAAATTTTATTTTATTATCATATTTTTTATTTTGATTTTTCTTCTCTCTGTGGTTGTATTGGTTCTAATTTTTTATTGAGGGGACGGGTTTATGGTAAAAATCTAATTTGACGTTTTTGTTGCGAAATTTCAACACTAGGCGGTATCAACATGGATTGCGGTACCGAAATGAATTGCGAATTCATAAAATCTGATACCGAAGTGAGTACCGAATTTTCAACAAAAACTCCTAAGGATCATTTGCAAACAAGTACATGATCGTGCTTTAAATTTGCATTTGAATTCAAAATTGTTAAGAAAAAATATCCATACGAATTTCGAGAAATTTGTTTTTTCCCCTCCACCTTACTTTTGTGGATATCAAAGTATACAGTTTTAACTACTATATTGATAAGATTCATATTTCAAAAAGTAATTTAACAATTACTGGATCGATTCAATCATCGCCCCCCTATGATTGACGGCTCCAGATTATGATATCTTTGCCTTTAGATCCAAACAAATATCTCTCGGGACCTTAATCCAAAGGCGTTGATGAAGTCGAGAGTCTATTGTGCTCTCCGATTTTAGAGGAGTAAATGTTTTTCATTATATGATAGCGAGTGCAACCAAAAAGTCCATATATATATATATATATATATATATATATATATATATATATATATATATATATATATATATATATATATATATATATATATATATATATATATGAGCAATGCTACATGTACACCCCGAAGGGGTGTACATCATACACCTCCACCATTTTAATAGTGGCGATATTTTTTACGGATCACATCAAGTGACCCATCATCACACCCCCACCTTTAGATGGGTGGGGTGTATGATGTACACCCCGAAAGGGGTGTACACATAGCATTTTCCTATATATATATATATATATATATATATATATATATATATATATATCCAATCCCTCCAAAGAAAGTTTAAGGTTTGAAAGAAACTGTTGATCTTACTTTTAACTGGATGAACCACTTGTCTTAAATTTGCATGGCTCTTTATAGTGCTAGATATGGATATGTCCCAGTTGGAGACACATTTATTAGGCTTTGTATGTGGAACAAATTAATACTAGTTACCCACATCATGGGGTAAGCTCAAGTACTAATCAAGTCATATCTACATTACCTTTGAGAAAATCAAATCAAATCAAATCACAAGAATGGAAGTTGGATTCAAGTATTAATCTAATCAAACTACTCAAGGCCTGGAGGAGAAAGGTCACCAAGAAAAATCTAAGTATCTAGCTTTTCACATTTGAGACCACCATGGAGTCCCCATCACCATGGTCCCAAGTTGAGCAAATGGCTTAATTAGGATATTTCCTTATCCTTTACGATCTAAAAGGGAAAAAAATAAACATGGTCCATAATTTGGTGCCCATCCTAGCTAGATAAATATGGTCCATAATTTGGTGCCCATCCTAGCTAGATAGTATTAGCTATTTATTTATGGATTATAAATAGGTCAAATTTCTGTCCGTGACAATAGGCCCAGTAGACTAATAAGTTGAGTTGGGTGAGCCCAATAAGTTGAGTGGGACTGCGGTCCACAATAGACCTAACGGCAAAAGGCCCAACAATAGACCCAATGTCCAAGTGGGTTGAGTCCGGTCGAGACCCGTGGGCGCTGTGTCTGTACGCTTTAAGTGAATTGGTTGCGTATTTCTAATAGCTCGAGCTTTTGGGATTAATGATTAGCGCCAACGATCCAACAAGTGGTATCAGAGCCAGTGGCACGGGTTCGATTCCCACACAGTACAGGTGTGGGGGGGGGAGATTGTTGGCTATTTATTTATGGGTTATAAATAGATCCAACTCCTGACCGTGACAATAGGCCCAGGAGACTAATAAGTTGAGTTGGGTGAGCCCAATAAGTTGAGTGGGGCTGCGGTTCACAATAGACCTAACGGCAGAGGCCCAACAATAGACCCAACGTCCAAGTGGGTTGAGTCCGGTCGAGACCCGTGGGCGCTGTGTCTGTACGCTTTAAGTGAATTGGTTGCGTATTTATAACAGCTCGAGCTTTTGGAATTAATGATTAGCGCCAACAATCCTAGATAGATATATTGGTTTGGACAAGATTGATGTAAAGCCATGTGAATTTTGGTGTGAAGATCCCACCCAACAAGTAACATTGTCCCACTCCCTCATGTATTAATCTCCTCCACTCCTTTAGTAGAGTGTCACATATTCAACTTGCAACATAAAAGCTCCTCTAGAGCCTCACTTAAAATGAATGGCTACATACTATTTATTTATTTATTTTTTTTTTTTTTTTTTTTTTTTTTTTTTTTTTGTAGCATATTTATCTTGAGACTAGTTTTTGTATAATATTAAGTTTAATGTGGATGTTGACAAAGATTATTCTAAACTTGTCAATTTAACACAATCATATATTTAAATTTTAAATTTTTAACAGAGTTTCAGATTAATTTCTAAATTTTTGAAGCATGCGTCTCAGAGTGTGCGGAGTTTATAAATTCAGAAATTAAAACTGAAATTTCGATACATGCAAATTCAAAATTACTGGTCCAACTACGCCTCAATAATGTCGTGCAACACGAAATTGGTAGAATTTAGTTAGATTTGTAGTTGAATTTTAGTTAGATTAAAATTAATATTTAAATTTATTGGAAATAAGTTTATTAAGATTTAAATATTAATAAAAATTTATTTAGATTAGGATTTGAATAGTTTTGATGTAAACTATAATTATAACATATGTGCTATTTTTGGTGGTGATAGTGATAGAATTTAATCACACTCATATGATATGGGGGGAATAGAGTTTAGCCACACCTATATGACATGATCAAGGTGTTCATAATTTTCTTCTAAATTTATAGAAAGCGAGAGTAGGGTGAGAGAGATTCAGGAAGAGAGCTCAGATTGAAACTACTCTATTATAGAAGAGGAGTTGGTGTAATTTTTTTCTTGGCTAATGAATCTTATTTCACTCGTATATTTTTCTGTTTTAATTTTTTTTATCTTTGTGGTTGTGTTGGTTCCAGTTCTGTCGAGAAGACGAATTTATGATAAAAATCTGATTTGACGTTTCTGTTGTGAAACCCCAACATAAAACTGTACCAGCGTGAATTGCAGTATCGAATTGCGAATTCACAGAATCTGATACCGAAACGAGTACCAAATTCCCAACAATAGTTAAGTGAAAGATAGAAAGATTATAGTTTGTAACAAAGGATGGGTTAGTTAGCTCTAAACCAAAAAGATGATTAAATATGTGATCATTAAAAGCCCTTCTCTCTCTCTCTCTCTCTCTCTCTCTCTCTCTCTCTCTCTCTCTCTCTCTCTCTCTCTCCCCTAAGCTTATGTCAACCCCACAGTTCATTTGCGACCACACTTTTCACCTACCTGAGGGTTATAGGCAGTAGCAGTAGGCACCACAACTGCAGTTGGTTGTGACCCCCTTTTTTTTTTCTAAAAAAATAGAAAATAAAAGATAAAAAAAATAATATTAAAAAATATATAATGTACACTTTATTTATTTAAAGATAAAAATTAATTCACTAATCATATTAAAATAATTAATAAAATTTATTTTATTTTAAAATAAATGGAATATAAAATATACATTATATATTTGACATGTATAAATTTAAAATTTGATAGAATCTTTAATTTAATTAATAAACAATCCTTCAATTCTAAAAAAAAAAGTTTGAGGGATTGTTATGAGAGTAACCTAAAGGTGAGGGTGATATTCACAACTTTTGTTTTTTTTTTGTTTTTTTTTTTTTTTCCAACAAGGGTAACAGGTAGATAATGATGACGTCATGACTTGTTAGGCTCAGCCCCATCCCCTTCTTCCCCTACGGGCTACGGCCTACCATTCTCTCACCAACTCACCCTCCCTCCTTCTCTAGAAGCACTTTCCACTCCTTTACCCCCCCCCAACTCTTTTAAAATTTATTTTTCGTCCTCTTCACGGTCAACCTTCTATATATTCTCCCCTCCTCCTCCTCCTCCTTTTCACAACATAACATATAACATATATATAACATATATAACATATAATTTTGGTGTTTCTCGTTTAATTTTGAAGTTAATTATGGGGAGGTCGCCGTGCTGCGAGAAGGCGCACACGAACAAGGGGGCGTGGACGAAGGAGGAGGACGAGCGGCTGATCGCGCACATAAGAGAGCGCGGGGAGGGAAGCTGGCGGGCGCTGCCGAAGGCAGCCGGGCTGATGCGCTGCGGGAAGAGCTGCCGTCTCCGCTGGATCAACTACCTGCGCCCCGACCTCAAGCGCGGAAACTTCACCCTCGACGAGGACGACCTCATCATCAAACTCCACAGCCTCCTCGGCAACAAGTAATTTAACAGCAATTTACAGTCAGTCTGTTTTTTCCTTTTAATAAGAGAAATTAAGGAATAGTAATTAATTCTTCGCACGAATTTGTTGCACAGATGGTCGCTTATCGCCGCGCGGCTGCCGGGCCGAACGGACAACGAGATCAAGAACTACTGGAACACGCACATAAGGAGGAAACTGCTCAGCCGAGGCGTAGACCCCGTGACCCACCGGCCCCTCAACGAGAGCACCTCCTTCGAAACAAAGACAAGACAGCAGCAGCAGCAGCAGCAGCAGCAGCAGCAGCAGCAGCAGCAGCAGCGGCCCAGGTGCCCGGACCTCAACCTGGAGCTGTGCATAAGCCCTCCGCTTCCTCTTAGAGAAGAAGAGGAGGCGGTGGTTAAGCCCGTGGTGAAGAGAGAGGGGGGAGGGCTCTGTTTCAAGTGTAGCCTGGGGATCAAGAAGGAGATGATGGAGTGTAAGTGTAACAGCTTTCTTAGCCTTGGTGTGCAATATTTGGATTATAGAACCCTCCAAATGAAATAAAGGGTTTTTTTTTTTTTTTTTTTTTTTTTTTTTTTTTTTTTTTTTTTTTTTTTTTTCTAAGATTTGTTAAGGGTACTTAAGGTGAAGGAGAGAGAGAGAGAGCAAAGAAAAAAAAAAAAAAAAAAAAAAAAAAAAAAAAAAAAAAAAAAAAAAAAAAAAAAAAAAAAAAAAAAAAAAAACTGTTAAGACTTAATTAGTTTGGTCTCTTTCCCTGGAGAGTACATTTTGTGTAATTGTTATTAACATAAATTATTATTATTATTATACTTAAATTGGTATAGTAATAATTTTTTAATAAGGTGTTTATGATCGCAGTTTAAAAACATTTCCACATATGCTTTCTTTTCAAATATATATATATATATATATATATATATATATATATATATATATATATATATATATATATATATATATTTACTTAAAAAAATAAAAAAGAGTGTAAATTCTAGAGCTTTCTAATGAGTTGTAGAATTTATAATTTCTTCTCCATTTCTCTATTACGCATGATTTAAATAAAAAAAATATGTGTTTTTACTTGAATGGTCATTTTTTTTTCTTTTTTAATTTTTTTATTTCTTCGTACTTTGAAAAGCGACATTATGTATTGTCAGATTTTTCTTTACATGACCTATGATAACATGACCAACGAATTTTTTTTAATATATGAGACAATTCAGAAACAAAATTAATTAAAATAAAAATTGAGGAATAAATTATAATACCATGACAGTGAAGGATAGAGGAAAGAGAGACTTTTAGTTTCTTTTGTTCTTTTTGTTTTTTTTTTTTTTGTTAACCACAAACATTCTTTTTTAAATTTAAATAAAAATATAAAATAATTTAATTTTAAATTTTACCCCTTGAATATTTAATTATTAAGTTCTTAACCAATTACCATAAATATCTTCACCAGTTTTACTCAACTAATTAATTTATAGAATATGAGTGATAAAAAATGTTTGAAATTTTGTATCAACATTTAAATACCAAGTTAGAAGTTGTTCTCTTTCAAATTAAGGTATCAAACTTTTTTTTCATTGTCAAATATTTTAAAAACTGGCATTATGTTTTAAAAATTTAGGGTTTCTGCTGCTGCAAAAATAGAAACAAAATTCTAAATATAAAAAATTAAAACTTTAACTTGATAACTCTTATTTTATGACAAAAAAAAACTACATAAAAATTTTAACACGGTATTTTAATTACCAGATAATATTATTTAATTAAACAATACTTTAGCAAGTTTTCTCGTTGAAAATATATTTTTCCGTTTGTTTGGTTTTTAAAACAGTAATTTTCTTACATTCTTTATCTTTAGATTTTGTCAAAAATAAATTTTTTTACAGGTAATTGGTTATATATTTCTGAAAATTTTTATATTTTTTTATTTATCACGATTAGAAAATTAATATTAAAAATATTTTTTTAATATTTTAAATTTTTTAATATATCTGTAGTGTGAAATTATTATTTTACTTTTTAAATATATATTTTTTTTATCAGCACCAACTTTTTTTTATATGTCCTTAAGTTAAGGGCAAAAAAAAGATTTTTAAACTATTCTTTTTAAAAAGATACATTTTTATCATCATTAATTTTTTTTATTCGTTTTTAAGTTAGGAACAAAAGAGATTTTGATTTTGATTTTTTTTTTTTTTTTTTTTTTTTTTTAACTCCGATAGATTTTTAATTGGAATTTAATTGAGATAACTTAAAAGGAGACTGGAAGTACGTATTTTTAAATAACGAAAAAAACATATATAAAAAAATAATATATTTGAAAAAAAAAAAAGAGGAATATTAAATATTTTAAAAGTTTTAAAAAGTATATAAATAATTATTTTATTTTTAAAAAATATTAATATTTAAAAAATAAAAATTATAAAAATTAGTTTTGTACGCTTTCTGAGGAAATCAAACACCAAGAAATTAAGGAACAGTGATGCTTGAGTTAATTAATGTGGGATTTTGTTTGGTAAAGGATTTTGTTGTTGGGAGGATATAACTTCAGTGCGGAGCTCCCAACGAGACGGGAAGCTGCTTTCATTCAAGAGTTCGTCAGTTGCTTTTTAATAGAAAAAGTATAAAAAAAAAAAAAAAAAAAAAAAAAAATTAATAAAAATTATAATTTTTAAGATAAAGATAAAATAAACAAAGGACAGTAAATTGTGGACACTTCATGCAATAATAAGACTTCATTGGGGGAGCTCAAGATTTTTCCTTGCTGGGGCAAATTGTTTTGGCACCCGACCCCTCTTACATTTCCTATTGTAGCTTAGAGCGTGGTGTTCCTTGGCCCCACAATCATTTAAAGCATGTGGGTTTGTGGATAAGAGATATGAGGAGGAGGAAGGTAGTTTGGTTGCTAATCTTAATAATATATATATATATATATATATATATATATATATATATATATATATATATATATATATATATATAATTGAGTTTCTGTGTTTGTGAGTTTTTTATTCTTGGACGTAGAAATGTGCGGTTAGGATGATGGTGGTTCTTTGAATTTAGTGGTGGTTGGTAGAATAGTATGATCTAAAGGGTAGAATTAATCAAAAGATTAGATCTAACGGTAGAAAACTTACCAGCACCAATTGTTTGGTGCTTGTACAGACACAGTAATCGAACTATATATATATATATATATATATATATATATATATATATATATATATATATATATATATATATATATATATAAAGTATATGTTTTTAAATATATAAGAGTGAAAATTTTTTTATATTAAATTAATAATAAATTAATCCAAATGTATAACCAATATATATGTTTAAGTTTAACTGTACAAAAATAAATAAAAATATTAAATATTTTCGTTATTGAGAGAGAGATGGGGAGTAAATCTAAAACGCGAGTTATCGAAAGGCCCTTTTGTCTCGTCCTTTATCGTCTTGAGCCTTATCCGGCCTAAGCGTTCTATATTGCTCCATTAGAACGCCGCAGCGGCGAAGGAGGCGGTGGAATAATTTCTCACACTGCACCCTCAACGCATTCGATCCGTTCTAAAGCGAGAAGAGTCGGATTGGCGTGGATTAAGATTTAAAAAACTTGCTTGTTTTTTTCCTAAAAATTTAAGAGGAATAAAATTGTAAGATGAGTTTCACCTTTATTGAATAAAGAGGAGGGGAGGGGAAAAGTTATGACGTTGATGAGGATGAAAGAAAAAATTACGAGATAATTAAAGAGGAGGAGAGAGGAAAAGCTCTATTCGTTGAATAAAGAGAATAGAAAAGAAAAAGTTGTATCCGTTAAATAAAGAGGATGGAAGAAAAAAAATCATAACGTTTTATCAAAATAAGAATTAGTGAGGTGAAAGAAAAATCGCTATGTGACAAAGAGTATTGGGGATTGATATATTTGTATATATATATATATATATATATATATATATATATATATATATATATATATATATATATATATATATATATATATATATATATATATATATATATATATATATTTGGCTGAAATACTATCGATAGAAATAAGTCATTGTTAGTACAAATTTTTTAGTTCTTGGATTAAGGGATGTGCGGTTAGGATGGTCCCCTAGGGTTTAGTGGAATAGTAAAAATGTTAGGGGACCACTATATATCCAACCGCATATTTTTTCATCCAAGGACTGAAAACTTGGTAGCACTAATTGCTTCGTGTTCTCGATAGTATTCCAGCCGGACTCATATATATATATATATATATATATATATATATATATATATATATATATATATATATATATATATATATATATCATCTCAACCACAAATCTTTTAATTCAACGATTAAAAACTTAATAGCACAAATAGCTTTGTACTATATATAGCTAGGCTCGAATACTATTAATAGTACAAAGTTATTGGTGCTATTAAGTTTTTAATCGTTGAAGTAAAAGATTTGTGGTTGAGATGATAATGGGCCCCTTAGGTTTAATGGGTGATTGGGGAAATAGTAAAATCTAACGGATGAAAATAATTAAAGAGGTTGATCTAAGGGTAGAAAACTTGATAGCACCAAATGCTTGGTACTATCGATAGTATAGTAGTCGGACTATATATATATATAGAAAGAGAGAGAGAAAGTGAGAGAGAGAGAGAGAGAAATAGCGTGCTAGGCTTAATATACTATCACTAGCAAGAAAGCCTTCATGTTATCAAGTTATTTTTAATGATGTGGCTTTCGAATCGACAATCGGTTCCGTTAGACTTGATCTGCATGATTAAAAATGTTTAAAAATCAAATTTCATAATTTTTCGATATTATTTATATATCAAATAAATAGTCTAAAAATAAATAACTGAAAATAAAAAATTTCATAAAAATAATGATAAAATATTAAATTTTAAATCGAAAGTTTTAATCTTACTTTTTATGTTAAGTAAATTTTTTTATTAAAGTTCGTTTAATTGTTCTATATCGTTAAACTTACAAACGTACTAAATCAATGATTAAAATTGTCACTTTTGAAATTCTTTGATCACTTGGTAAATGATTTTGAAAAAATATAAAATTTAGTTTGTAAATATTTTCAATGGCGTAGATCAAATCTAATGGAATCGATCGTCGATTCGAAAGCTGCATCATTAGAAACAACTTGGTAGCATAGAAACCTCCGTGCTACCGATAGTATAGTAGCCGGACTCTCTCTCTCTCTCTCTCTCTCTCTCTCTCTCTCTATATATATATATATATATATATATATATATATATATATATATATATATATATATATATATATATATATATATATATATATAATTGAGCTTCTATATTTGTAAAAGTATAAGTCATTGATACTAGTAGGTTTTTAGCTCTTAGATAAAAAGATGTGTGGTTAGGATGATAATGACCCTTTGGGTTAAGTGAGTGGTCGACGAAATAGAATGACCTAAGAGATAAAATTAGTCAAAGGGGTAGATCTAACTGTAGAAAACTTACATGCACCAATTTCTTGGTGCTTGTACAAGCATAGTAGCCAGACTATATATATATATATATATATATATATATATATATATATATATATATATATATATATATATATATATATATATATATATATATATATATATATATATATATATGGGAAAAACTAAGTATACACCCCAAAAAGGGTGTATATTTTACACCCCACCCATCCAAGGGTGGGATGAATTCCACCCATCACTTGATGTGATGGATGGAAAAGCCCTCGCCCTTGGATGGGTGGGGATGTAAGATGTATACCCATGATTGAGTGTACAAGTAGCATTCTTCTATATATATAGTCCAACTACTATCCTTTAAGTAGGACAAAGCCCTTTGTCCTCCTAAGTCGTTTTACATGATAGGAATTTCGGATTGATGATCGGAACTGTTAAACTTGATCTAGAGTATTTAAAATGTCTAGAAACTAAATTTCATAAATTTTAAAAATTATCTACATAGTGACCAAAGGATCATAAGATTGATAGTTTTTGACGACCTATATGAGCCGGTTGCTAGTTTAACGGTGTAGAGTAATTTAAACCGCCTGAATTTTTGATAGAAAATTTTTTATACTATTTAGATAATGTTTTATAACTCCGATCATAAATTTAGAAAGTTTAACATCTATTATCACAAGGTTATTTGTTTTTTACCTTTCATTTTTTGACTCTTAAATGAGCTTGAAAATGAATTTTAAAATATATAAAATTTAGTTTCTAGATGTTTTAAATACTCTAGATTAACTTTAACTATTCCGATCATTGATTCGAAATTTTTATCATGTAAAACTACTTAGGAGAACAAAGGGCTTTGTCCTCCTAAAATGATAGCAGCTGGACTCTCTCTTTCTCTCTCTCTCTCTCTCTCTCTCTCTCTCTCTCTCTCTCTCTCTCTCTATATATATATATATATATATATATATATATATATATATATATATATGAGTTAGGCTTCTATACTACCGATAGTACCGAAGCTCTTATACTATAGTCTTATTTTCGATCTTATGATATTGAAATCAACGATCTACACCGTTAATATATATGAGTTAGGCTTCTATACTATCGATAGTACCAAAGCTCCTATACTATAGTCTTATTTTCGATCTTATGATATTGAAATCAACGATCTACACCGTTAAATATAATTTACGGTTTATGAAGTTCTTAGAAATAAAATTTTAATTTTTTTTCGATATAGTTTACTTAGTAAATAAATCATGTCAAAATAAACGGTGAACATTAAATAATCTTAAAATTTGAGGATATGATTTTGAATTCAAAATTAAGGATATTTATCTTGATTTAAATAGTTTAAAATATTTTCTATTAAAATTTGAATAAATTTATATTCTTCTACACCATTAAACTACAAACTCGTCTTCATAGCCATTGAAAATTAACAATTTTGAAATAGTTTGATCATAAAGTAAACTATATCAAAAAATAGATTTTTTTTTTTTTTCTGAAACCTTTAAATAGCTTAGATTATTTTTAATGGAGTGGATCGTTTATTTGAACACCCTAAGATCGAAAACGAGACTATAGTATAGAAGCTCCGGTACACACACGCACACATGTAGGCCAGTATACTATTAATAGCACCAAATCATTGACGCTATTAAGTATTTTACCCTTACATTAAGAGATGTGCTATTATAATGATAGCGGGCCCTTAGGGTTTAGTTGATAGTTGGAAAAATAGTATAATCTAATGGGTGAAAATGATCAAAGGAGTAAATATAACGGTGGAAAACTTGGTAGCACAAAGTGTTTGGTGCTATCGATAGCATAGTAATCGAACTCAGGAACGGAGCCATATGGAGGCCCATAGTGGCCATGTCCCCCCGAATATTTTTAAAATTATATAAAAGTTTATTATTAAGTTATTAATAAAATAAAATAGTGTAAACCTTAGGGGCCAAAATAAATTTTTTTTAAAAATAATAATGTTGTCTTTAGGCCACGAAATGCAAATTTAATTGATTCCAACGTATCATAATACTTGATTTGTAAACTATACTAAATCTTAATATTTAATTTTTTGATATATCATAATACTTGATTTGCAAATTATAGTAGATCTTAATATTTAATTTTTTGACCTAATTTTTTATTGATCTCTAGATCATTATTATTTTAATAGTATTGAGACCAAATTTTTTGCCTCTTAAGAAAATGACACATGGCCCCCGCCATCGGCTAAATAACGTTAGCCGATAGGAGAATGAGCCAGAAAGAGAGAGGACCCATGACTTGTTCTCGCCGTCGGCCGAAGGCATCAGCTGACGATAGACAAAGTCAACCAAAGGAAGATTCGTGTCTTGATCAAGGCCAATCTCAGTCGTGAAATAGTATATATAGCACACGACGAATGTCGTTAAAAGCATCAGCCCACAAAAGAACAGCCGACAAGAAGGTCGTTACTTCAGTTCAGGATCAGCTTCGGTTGAAGGCGACCGCTAGACCGCCCCGGTCAAGCGACGAGGAAGGTGAGAGTCCAAGATAGTTTTTCGGCTGCACGAGCCGAGAATAGAAAGTTCTTGGAAGGAAAGAGTGCAAGATTCGGGCGTGAATCTCATAACTGACCCGAAACAGCAATCCGCGCCCAGTACTAGAAAGCACCGAGAATCACGCTCTGGCGCGATGACAAGGGGATGAATCTGGACGAAGAAGCAGCTACTATCCTAATTGAGAGCATTCGGCTCAAAAGGAAGTGGTTGCTGAATATCCAATAACCTCCCCCAATTAATGCCGATAATTCAAATCGACGCCTAATAACTTGGTTCGGGATGTGTATAAATATCCGAATCATCGAAGGAAAAGGGGTCAGATAACCTCGTAAGCATGGTACCACCCCAGCTTTTCTTCATATCCATAAGTAAGATAACTTAACTTTTTCTATTTTTCTTTACTGTTTTCTTAGAAGTATGCTTAATTGTAATCTTTCAATTCCTATCTTCTTCCTTGTATCCCCTTCTCAAGCAATATAAATATTTAATCAGCCAATCAGCCGTATCTTTTTGTATCTTGTTCTTCAAGTTGTAATTGGTTCCTTAGCCATATTTTTATCTCTTTAACTAGTTTGGTTACTCTAAGTCGAAACCGGCGATCCCTCTCTACTTCCGTAAAAATGATTCGGTTATCCTTAGCCGAAAGGTCGAGAGAGTTACCAGAGGAGAACCCGGCCGAGCGGATCCCTCCTCGGCCCGATCACTTGATCTGCTGGCATGCGGCGCATTTGACATCTCTGAGGGTTACCCCCAGGGGTCGATCGCGCGCAAGCTTTTTTTGGCCCCAACAAATGGTAAAGACAACTATATTCTCCTTTTTTTAAAAAATAGAAAAAATATAAACAACTCGAAAGCTAATGAACAAAAAATTATTTATATATAATTTTTTTATTAATATTTTTTAAAGATTAATATATTTTGCATAATATATTTTTGGCCCCCTTAAAATTAAAATTCTGATTTCGTCCCTGGCCAAACTATATATACATATATAATTGAGCTCCTATTTTTTAAAAAATATCAAATCATTAGTGCTTGTGAGTTTAATTTTAACTCTTGGATGAAATGATGGGCTGTTAGGATGATAGTGGGCCTCTAGATTTAGTGGGTGGTTGGTGGAATAAGATGATCTAAGTGATGGAATTGATTAAAGGAATAGATCTAATGGTGAAAAATTTAAAGTATCAAATGATTGATACTTTTATAAGCACCATAACCGCACTATATATATATATATATATATATATATATATATATATATATATATATATATATATATATATATATATATATATATATATATATATATATATATATATAGAGAGAGAGAGAGAGAGAGAGAGAGAGAGAGAGAGAGAGTGTAGAGCTTATATACTTTTAAAAGCATAAATCAATTTATGCTTGTAAATTTTTTACCATTGAATTTGTATTGGGATTTATTTTTTTTATTTTTTTTTTCTCTCTCTTTAGTTGACTTTATAATAGAACAAATCCCAATTTATGCTTTTAAAAATACAAGCCAATTTATGCTTTTGAATTTTTTACCATTGGATTTGTATTGGGATTTATGCTATTGTAAAGTCAACTAGAGAGAGAGAAAAAAAAATAAAAAAAATAAATCACAATATAAATCTAATGATAAAAAATTCACAAGTATAGATAGGCTTGTGCTTTTAAAAACATATAAGTTCTTCTCTCTCTCTCTCTCTCTCGCTATATATATATATATATATATATATATATATATATATATATATATATATATATATATATATATATTCCGACTACTATGCTATCTGATAGTACTAAGCATTTTGTACTACCAAGTTTTTTACCATTAGATCAACCTTTTTAATAATTTTCGTCCCTTAGATTATACTATTTTTTCAACCACCCACTAAATCCAAGGGGCTACTGTCATCTTAACCACATATCTCTTAATCCAAGAGTCAAAAAATTAATAGCACAAATGACTTGATGCTATTAATAATATAGTAGTCTAGGTCCATAGAGTCCGGCTACTATATTTTTAAAAGCACCAAATAATTACTGCTGGTAAGTTTTCTACCGTTAGATCAATCATTTTGACTAATTTCACCTCTTAGATCATATTATTCCATCAACTACCCACTAAATCCAAAGGGTCCACTATCATTATAACCGCACATCCTTTCATCGAGTGACCAAAAATTTATAAGTGTCAATAACCTTTTATATATATATATATATATATATATATATATATATATATATATATATATATATATATATATATATATATATAGAGCAATGCTACATGTACACCCCGAAGGGGTGTACATCATACATCTCCACCATTTTAATGATGGCGATATTTTTTACGGGTCACATCAAGTGACCCATGATCACACCCCCACCCTTAGATGGTTGGGGGTGTGAGATGTACACCCCTTACGGGTGTACATATAGCATTTTCCATATATATATATATATATATATAGTAGACTTGTGTGCTTTTAGAAGTACGGAGCCTTCTGTATTTTCTAGTCATTTTCGATGTTAAGATTTTCGAATTAACGATCGGCTTCATTAAACTTGATTTAAAATATTTGAAATACTAAGAAAATAAATTTTGTTATTTTTTGATATTATTTGCCTAGCAATCTAAGGGACTCAAAATCAACGGTTGAAAATAAAATTCTTACAAAAAGTGATGATATGATACGAAAATTTTAGATCAAAAATATTGATCATGTTTTATATAGTATAACGAATTTTCTATCAAAATTTTACGTGATTTGAATATTTCTACACCATTAAACTTGTGAACGACTTATCATAATCATTAAAATATATAGTTGATTTTGAACTTTTTTTAATCATTAGGCAAGTAAAATAAAAAGTTCTTAAAATTTATTTTTTAAATCTTTTAAATATACTTTAAATCAAATTTAACAAAACCGATCGTCCATTCGAAAATTCTAATATAAAAAATAATTTAGAAGTACGAAAATTTTTGTATATTTTAAAACACACAACTCTAGCGCGCGTTCTCAATCTCTCTCTTTCTCTCTCTCTCTCTCTCTCTCTATATATATATATATATATATATATATATATATATATATATATATATATATATATATATATATATAAAGATGAGGAAGATATGCGCCAAAAAAAAAAAAAAAAAAAAAAAAAAAAAAAAAAAAAAAAAGAAAAAGGAAAGGAAAAGTAGGTTCCCCACTTTTTGGCCCAACAATAATGCATACAACAACAGTGGCAGATAGAAGACAAGTACAATGCACTTTTCTTTTATTCATATTTTTTTAGTGCTTGATGGATTGTATGTATCTACCAACATAACTGTCCCCACATGATTACATGTCAGTTATGCTCATACCTTTCCTCTGTGGGGAGTATTTTATTGAGTTATGCTACATGTACATTTTATTTGGAGTGTACATTTTATATCTAGTTCATTCTAAGATGAGCATTCATTCACTCGTTATTTCGAAGTGACGAATAAAAGTTACCCTATCATAAAATATATGAGGTGTAAGATGTGCATCTCAAATGAGATGTACACTTAGCTTTTTCCTATTTTATTTTAGTCAGGTCTCAGTGAATTAAATTTTTGTTGATTTTTTCACTGCAGACCTTGCCAACCCTAATAAAGTCTCATCTACTTATATTGATTGTGTTTATGGCCCCATAATTCTAGCTAAATTGATTTCGATGTCGACTATTTTAAATTTTTAAAAATAATTGCTGACATGTTTAGTTTGATTTTTTAATGATGCCGGATATTACAAAAAAAGACCGTAGGTATTATTTATAAAGTCAAAATAATTATAGATACAGAAAATAACACTAAAGATGATGAGATTAGATTTGAAATAATAAACATGTATATAGAAAAAAAAAAAAAAAGTTAAAGAATCAAAATATTTAAATAAATGAAAAGAAACCTTCGATGCAATTAATTCTAAATATTAAGAATTCGATTACTAGAAAAAAAAAAATAAGTGTTCAGAATTTAGAGCAAATAAAAAAAAAAATCATGCTGATGTAATTAGTTGTTGTAAAATCTCATGACATTTAAATAATTATTTTTACTGTATTGAGTTTTATTGAAGTATTAATTGGATATAATAGATATAATCTCAGAAACAAAGAGAAGATTAGGTTATTTTCGATTAAAAACATGTGTATTTTATTGTTATTATACAACTAATTATTAATGGTTGTTTTTATCAAAAGAGATCATTATAGTTGATTTTTATGTTATTTTCTTTTTTAAAACACTTCCTATTTGCTCACACATAATAGAATTTTAATAAACGTTTAGAATTTGAAAATTTAATAAGAAGATTACAATAAACGTGCGTTCTATAATTAATAAAAGTAGAATTTTATTTTTCTTAGCTAAGCGATGTTTTGGTCAGTACATTTTCTTTAGAGAGAAAGCGACTTAAAAATTGAATATATTTTGATATTTCTTCTTAGTTATATAATCTATAATATATCACAGTTGCGTAATATTACAAGTAGGAAAAAATAAAAATAAAAGAGTTTAGCTGACTGTAAGATATACTAAGGAATTGAGTAAACATCAATTGGAGGTTAAATCTAAGTCATTAAAAAAAAAAAAAATTGGTTTTCATGATAGTTCTAAATATATTCATATATAAATTCGTGTTACAACTAATTAATAGCTACTTTCTTTTTTTATTTATAAAATAATTAATATTGCAAATTGAGCCTTCAATCACTTGTTTATTTATCAATGAACTCAATTGTGGACAAATCACAAGTGGCAAAAACCCAAAGATATAGACCAAAACATAGCTTTCAATGACTAGTACCACATATTCAAATTATTATGTAGTAATAATTCTAGAAACTTAAGCAAAACAAAAATATATTCTATAATTCTAGCTAGAAACTTAAGTAATTCTCTCTGTAAGAATTATTTCTTCCAGATCTTAAAAAAAAAAAAATTATAGTAGATGCTATGATTGAGTGGTAGTGAGAGGATTTCTCTTTGCCAATCACATGATCTCTATCTTTTTGGGGAGCATCACTCTAAAAATAGTGATTGCTTTAATTATCCTAAGTTAACCAAGCATTTCACCCCCTCTATTGATAAGATTATAGTAGATGCTATGATTGAGGGGTAGGGAGAGGATTTCTCTTTGCCAATCCACATGATCTCTATCTTTTTGGGGAGCATCACTCTAAAAATAGTGATTGCTTTAATTATCCTAAGTTAACCAAGCATTTCACCCCCTCAATTGATAAGATTATAGTAGATGCTATGATTGAGTGGTAGGGAGAGGATTTCTCTTTGCCAATCCACATGATCTCTATCTTTTTGGGGAGCATCACTCTAAAAATAGTGATTGCTATAATTATCCTAAGTTAACCAAGCATTTCACCCCCTCAATTGATAAGATTATATATATATATATATATATATATATATATATATATATATATATATATATATATATATGAGCAATGCTACCTGTACACCCCGAAGGGGTGTACATCATACACCTCCACTATTTTAATGGTGACGATACTTTTTACGGGTCACATCAAGTGACCCATCATCACACCCCCACCCTTAGATGGGTGGGGTGTATGATGTACACCCCGAAAGGGGTGTACACATAGCATTTTCCTATATATATATATATATATATATATATATATATATATATATATATGAGTTCGGCTGGAATGCTATCGATAGCATCAAATAATTTGTGCTATCAAATTTTTAACTCTTGGATGAAAAGATGTGCAGTTGGGATTATAGTGATCCCCTAAAATTTTAACTATTCAACCAACCACCCACTAACACTACAACAAAACTATACTATAGCGACACTTTTAAGTATTTCTAAAATCTGAAAAAGTATCGCTAGCAAAAATATCGACACTTATAATTAGTGTCGCTATATATACAGTCGCTAGGATATATAGCGACACATTATTGTAATGTGTCCTAAAAATATGTCTTTATAATCTTATTTTGGATATAGATGAAATATAGATAATACACTTGTACAAAAGTGTCATAAAGATGTGTCCCTATAATCTAATTTTGTTGTAGTGTAAACCCTAGGAGACCACTATCATCCTAACCGCACATCTCTTAATCCAAAAGCTAAAAAACTAATAGCACCAATAACTTAATGCTATCGATAGTATTCAAGCCTAATTATACATACATACATATATACATATATATATATATATATATATATATATATATATATATATATATATATATATATATATATATTTCAACTTATGCGTTTTTAGAAAATTGGAGGCTTCCGTGATATTAAGTAGTTTTCGATACTGAGACTATCGAATCGACGATCGACTCTATTAGAATTGATTTTAAGTATTTGAGATATTTAGAAAATAAATTTTGCTATTTTTTAATATCATTTACCAAGTGATCGAAGATGTCCAAAATTAACGTCTAAAAATAAAAATCTTATAAAAAATGATGATATGATACTAAATTTTAGATCAAAAATATTGATATTATTTTATATAGTATACATTTTTTTTTATCAAAATTTTATGTAATTTGAATATTTCTACACCGTTAAACTTGCAAACGGCTTACTACAACTAATAAAATTGTTGATTTTGAGCCCCTTCGATCACTAAGTAAATAATATTAAAAAAAATCGTATAATTTATATTTTAAATACTTCTAATATTTTAGATCAAGACTAACGAAGCTGATCGTCCATTCGGAAGTCTCAATATCGAAAACGATTTGATAGCATGAAGGCTTCCGTACTTCTAAAAGCACACAAGTCTCTTTCTCTCTCTCTCTCTCTCTCTCTCTCTCTCTCTCTCTTTCTTTATATATATTTTCCGACTACTATACTATCAATATATAGCACCAAGCACTTGGTGTTATCAAGTTTTTTACCATTAGATCTACCCATTTGATCATTTCCATTCGTTATACCATGCTATTTTTTCAACTACTCTCTAAATCCTAAGACCCCAATATCATTCTAACCGCACATCACTTCATCTATGGAACAAAAACCTTATAGTTGTAACACCCCAATAGTCTAATATCAGATGGAATTGAGATTCTGATTGGATATATGAGACCATATACGCTAGTAATAATAACCGAGTTTAAGCACTTTGGGCTGTTGTTTGGGCCCAACGGGTTGTTAGTGCTAGTGGGTCGGATCGTTACAAACGGTATCGGAGATGAATACCAGTCGGAAGTGTGAGAGCTAAGTGCTATGCGGAGCAAAGTGCTACACGAGGGGTTTGGTGAGAGCCACCTCTTGAATCCGTAGGAGCCACCTCTAAAATCTCATATCGCTTCCTAATTCTGATCTGTCTGTGATCTGGTTTGGACCCGACGAGAACGTCTGGGTCTAAACAGGGGTAGTTAGTAACACCCCAATAGTCCCATATCGGATGTGATTGAGATTCTGATTGGATATATGAGACCATACACGCTAGTAATAATAAATGAGTTTAAGCATTTTAGGCTGTGGTTTGAGCCTATATATATATATATATATATATATATATATATATATATATATATATATATATATATATATATATATTGGATATATGAGACCATACACGCTAGTAATAATAAATGAGTTTAAGCATTTTAGGCTGTGGTTTGAGCCTATATATATATATATATATATATATATATATATATATATATATATATATATATATATATAGTGTCCGACTACTATGTTTATAAAAGCACCAAGCAATTGGTGCTTGTAAGTTTTCTACCGTTAGATCTACCCCTTTGACTAATTTTATTTCTTAGATCATTCTATTCCACCAACCACTCACTTAATTCAAGGGGCCCACTATCATCCTAACCACACATCTTTTCATCCAAGAGATAAAACCTACAACCACCACGGACTTTGTACTTTTGAAAGTATAGAAGCTCAATTATATATATATAATTGAGTGGTTGGTGGAATAGGATGTTAGTAGATCTCTTGGGTTAAGTGAGTGGTTGGTTGAATAAAATAATCTAAAGGATAAAATTAGTCAAAGGAGCAGATCTAATGGAAAAAAATTTACAAGCACCAATTGCTTGGTGCATATACAAGCATACACTACAACAAAATTATATTATAGCGACACTTTTAAGTGTTTCTAAAATTTTAAAAAAGTGTCGTTAGCAAAAATACCAGCACTTATTGTTAGTGTTGCTATATGTGTCGTCGCTAGGGTATATAACGATATATTTTTGTAATGTGTTTCAAAAATATGTCCCTATAACCTAATTTTGTTGTAGTAATAGTAGTCTAACACTACATATATATATATATATATATATATATATATATATATATATATATATATATATATATGAAGAAGCAGTTAAGTTGCTTAGCAAATACTGTCTGTACACCTATTCAAAGACTAATATTTTTTCACTAATCTTTTAAACTCCTTTTCTAAATACTAAAAATTCAAAAGAACTTGTTAAATTTTAAGATAAATGATTGTAAAAAAAAAATTATATAAGTAGAATGTAAATGTAGTTTTTTTTTGATTTGTAGTAGCTGTGAAGGACATTAATAGAGATGGCTTTTGGGAGTGTAGAGAAGGGACACCCATTTTATCAGTCCAAGAGGGAAAGATCCAAAAAGAGAAGGGGTCTCTTTCCAACATCCACCTACCTATCAACATACATGAACTTTGTCCACAAATTTGGTAGGTTGAAGAAGGTTCCAAGTTGTGATTTTTTTTTTTTTTATTTTAATATATAAAATATCTCACTTTTAATTAATGTGGGAAAAAAAAAGTACTTGCTGGTAATAAATAAGCATTTTTTATATGAATAACCAAAGCAATTGTACTAGCTCCTACACTTGGTGACAAATAACTCTTTCATTCTCATTCCTCAATAGGTTATTATTGTTAAAAAATTATTATATGTAGTATATATTACATTCCATAATCTTTGAATTTTTAAACTCCTAAACTTTTAGCATTGAAAAATAATTTAAATAAATAAGTGAACAAGTCTTAATCTTTTATATATTAGTATTACTCTCTCTCTCTCTCTCT
>CM055071.1:3922126-3994626 GCA_029204045.2 Tillandsia leiboldiana
ACCCCCCCCCCCCCCCCCCCCCCCCCCCCCCCCCCCCCCCCCCCCCCCCCCCCCCCCCCCCCCCCCCCCCCCCCCCCCCCCACACACACGCTTCAAAACTTCAAAATGGTTTTCAAGATTTCGGAGACTTAGTTTATCCCACCTTCAAACCACTTCACCCTTTTCTTTCTCACCGATGATACTTTCAAAAAAAATGTAAGTTTTGTCATAATTCAGACTACATTCGACCGTTTTGATGAAAATTCACATGCAAATAAATAAATATATATATTGTATATGAAAATGAAATACCAACTCCCATCACTTTGGTGGCATAATTAATGGCATTCCTGCTGTGGAGCCGGGCCCAGAATCCCAGAATCTTGAGCACATGGGGAGGTGAAAAACATACCACACATGCATTACCCTTCCTCTGCTCACGTCTCCTTTCACACTTGACTTAGACACAACCTCACTCCTCTCAATTCATGGGTAAACTACAGTGCCTTTTTAGGGCATGCACCGTTTAAGGCGGAGTATTAACGACGCAGTTTGACGTTAATATATCTCGTCATGCTGTACGCTGCATGCTGTATGCTGTGGAATATAGTACTGTTTAATAATATATTATTTAATAGTATGTTTAATAGAAACACTATTTTATTGAACATCATTAGTGTAAAAAGTAAAGAATATTTCACATGACAAGTTTCAAGCCTATTTGCTTTATAAATTTTTTAAAAAAAATTATTTTTTTTCTTCATTTTTTTTTAAGAAACAAAAGCTTAAAAATAAAAACGGAGTGAATAGACTCTATGTTTAAACTTAACAGGATTAGCAAAATTAGCCACCAAAGTAATTAATTCTACTTGCAACTAAAAGATGTATAAAAAAAAAAAAGAGAGTGGAAGAAAATTTTATGATGATCGAGTAGCTTCTGTTAGATGATCATGACTTATAAATTCCACCGTCTAATGAATCTGCACCATTTATATTTAGTGCTAGGATGTGATATTAGGTTACAATCACGGTCACCTAATAGTGAATGATCATGATCACTTACTCAGGCATCCTCAATCTTTTTAACTAATTAATAGTATCACGGATTGGTACAAAAGATGCCATGTTCCTCAATTGAACTTTACTTCTCCTTCCAATCTTTAATTTGTTTCCAAAGGAAAAGCCAAAACTATATATAATTGAGCGATCCAAATAGTATATTAATTATATCGAGAATGCAATACGTAACAGAGTTTTAGACGTAACACTAAAATTTGTGTACGTAAAAAATGATTAAAACAGTACTCTCGGTAATATAAATCAATATGATGCCGTGTTCTGATAACTTTCGGTTTTGAGCATGAGCGGATAATTTCGATATTAAAATACATGACTAAAATATGCATATAAATAGAAAATATTTCAAGTGAGACATCAATATAGAAAGAGATATCAGGAGGATAATTATAAGATTTTAAGCAAAGGCTACAAGATTCAAACTTCTCACATGATGTGCATGGTTTGACTTGGAGCCCTACAAAATTGCAAGCAAATAGAGCTGTATATATTAAATGGTGTTCTCTATTCCTTCAAAAGTCAAACCACAAGGCATTAAAGTTCTAAAGAGGAAAGAGAGCTTTTTTTTTTGCCTCACTGCTTCCACTTTCAGATGGAGCAGGTTCCAATAGATTGTTTGATAGAGTTAAAAAAAAATAAAAAATAAAAATATGAAATTTTAAGTCTTAAAATTATGAGTTTCCATGTGATCAAGGCTTTTGATTATTCTGTAAATTGTTTTTTAAATAAAAGTATATAAATCTTAAATAATACTTTATCAAATAACACTACACTCTACTGCTAGAGTTCTTTCCAACTGGTCTATTAAGAATACTTACTTTTATTTCGACTACTAAAATCACATTTTATTATAATACTATACTCTATAGTACGATGCAACGTGCCCAAATCGCAAGGCTCATTTTTCTTTGTTTTTTCCCCTCCCGTAGTAAATGCAATATTGGAAGCTTCAACATCTCATGCTACTGTGTTGAATACACTCTTTTTTATTGGTGTTTTACATATCTCATCAACCACACCAACACACATAAGATGGTTTGACAAATTAGCAAGAAATTTGGTCCCAACATATCACTTTCCTTGTCGGCAAGGGTGGCTGTAATCACTATCAATAGGATCACTTTAATAATGTAGAAAATTTAGGCCACAAGTAGGAGATTTTTTTTTTTTTTTTTTTTTTTTTTTTCTTCTATGAATCTATTTCCTGGTCCTATTGACTTGAGAATGGCACAAAACTGCCAAGACCCGCAATTTGGGGGGGCCAATTGTAGTGCTAAAAAGAGCGGTGAAAGGAAAATTGCACTTACAAGGACTTTTTGCAAATTTATGGGGGGGGCGGGGACATGGCTCCCTAAATTCGTATTAGGTGAAATTGTATAGAGCTGACCTAAACTTGAGGTCATGTGGAAGTAACTATACGACTTTTAAACGTTTTAGCTTTAACGTCTGAACTTTCAAATTGT
The DNA here is from genome assembly GCA_029204045.2 of Tillandsia leiboldiana. Taxonomy (NCBI): domain Eukaryota; kingdom Viridiplantae; phylum Streptophyta; class Magnoliopsida; order Poales; family Bromeliaceae; genus Tillandsia; species Tillandsia leiboldiana. Next base: position 3,924,646 of record CM055071.1, read on the forward strand.
TTGATTGATTTGTCTTCTTAACAGTAATTATATGCATACATCTAAATATTTATATATTATTGACTATTTATCTATTGATTAAAAATATATTTGACTTATTATAGGCCAGAAGGAATGAGCTCAATAAATTAAGTGGAGCTGCGATTCATAATAAACTTAATAACAAGAGACTCAAAGATAAGTCCAACATCCAAATAAATTGAATCCAGTGAAGACTCGTGAACACCATAACTATACACTTTATGTGAATTGGTTGCGTATTTTTAACGACTCGAATTAGTTTTTGGAATTAATAGTTAACGCCAACAATCCGACATATATCATATCTTTAATTTTTATTTTTATTTTTTTTATCTTTTGAAATGCATTTCATATTGTTATATTCAATTGTTTATTTCTAAACTGAAAAATATTATAACTCATTGGATGGTCGAGACTGAATAATCAAATGCAACCAATAAAAGTGCGGTGCATGAATGTGTAAAAAATGTACCGTGGTGGATGCAATAGCCTTTTTGAATTAATGAATAACTAAAATCAAACAAAATTTAAGGTTAGGTAAATTCATATTGTTATATGCAATAGCCTTTTTTTTTTTTTTTTTTTTTTTTTTTTTTTTTTTTTTGGGGGCCCGCTGCCTACAGTTGGTTGCCCCACCCTGAGCTAAATTCAACCTCACAATGAATGAAGCGGCAGCATGCTGCCTTTCTCTCAAAAAAAAAAAAAATTTAAGGTTAGGTAGTACATGGAAATTTTCAAAAAATTGATAATTATTTTTAGGTTAACTTTAATTTGCACCCACTTGTATAACGGATTTTTACTTAATCATTCTATAATTTATAAAATTACACTTAACCATCATACAATTCAGTGCATTTTTACTTTGCAACTATATGATTTAAAAAAATACACTTAACTATCATATAATTTTATTTTTATTTTACTCTAAAGACCTATTACTAAACAGGATGTCACTATGCGGTAGTTTTCGACAAAATAAAAATAAAAATAAAATTATGAAATAGTTAAATATAGGTTTTAAAACTATAGGTTAAGAAATGAGCTAAACTAAGGGGGGAAATTAAAATTCGCCCTTATATTTTTTAGAAAAATGCTACCTTATTATTTTATTTTATCCATTTTTATTGAAAGAAGAGTACAGGTGTTAACACAGAATTTTGGCCTACTCTGCCACAAATGGGAGAGAGAGCCGAATCAGCCACACGGCAGTAAAAGAGTTGGACTAATTTTACACCAACAGTAGACAAAAGTGTTGTTCTGGGAAAAGGTCTAAATTCGTTTCAGCAGAGCATGTTTATCAAATGCGCATGCTTGTGAAGCTCCAATAGCAGGTATAACAAAAACAACAACAACAATAATAACAATAATAATAATAAATTACACTCAAACTTGCCTTTGAAACAAACTTGAATCTCAAATAATTTTACCATTGCTATTTCTCTAATTGCTGAATAGCTAGCGAAAACAAAAGATATTTCATATGATATCCAAAAGTATTAGTCAAAATAATAATAAAGTTGTGCATCAAAAGAAATATATATATATATATATATATAAACAATTAGTTCACTTAATTTACACACAAGATGAATAAATTGTAATGGTACCTAAGTACCTATGTCCAGATTCTCCGGCCCTAAGAAAGAGACATGTAGCTTATCTATAAGGTGGCACTGCCTCATTGGTGTTAGAAACACAAAAATAAAAGAAAAGAAAAGAAAAAAAAAAAAAAAAAAAAAAAAAAGTTAATGTACAATCACATGTAACACCCCCACTAGGTCCCACTACTCACCACATGACATGGATAGAAATCCACACTTGCCTATGTTATGAGATCAATGTGAACACTTTATAATTGTATGTGGGGCCTAGGATACAACATTGGACTTATCCACAAAATAGCAAGCAAACAAGGCAAATAATTGCAAAGCATGCATCATTCCATTTTTGATTGGTCAACTCTCAAGACAAAAATTATAGAAGCAAAGAAATATATTACAGTGACAAATAATATATACATTGAATTACGTTGTCAAAATCCCAAATCTTTAGTAATTAAGTATGAACAAGATCATAATTTTGTCGGACCGACGAACAACCTTAGTCAATCTAGTTGCTTATCCGAGAAAGAGATTACAGAGTTTTTTTTTTTTGTTTTTTAAGTTTCTAAGTAGTTTCGGTTGGTAAGACACTTACAGGATAATTGTGATGTAGATTAAACTAATAAGGTGTTTTTACGATCCCATTTTTGTCGCTAATTTGAAGCATCTGAATACTGCAGTAAAATCCTGCAGCAAAGGTTTTGGTGAAGTTACAAAGGCATGCATGTTTGAATGGACAAAACTTAAAATACCAATGGAACTCTATACTGTAAATGACTTTCTAGTATTACATATTTAAGTAAATTTTAGATTAATAATTTCCTGTGAATAATATTTTAATATTTACTGCGAAAAGTGAGGATCCAAGAAAGCTGATTCCGCATTCATATGCAAGTGAAGCCAAAAGTACCAATAGTAAGGCAAGTAAAGCGCTACTTTTTCAGACTTGCGTCAAACAGACAATGAAAATTATCGCTTATCAAAACTAATAACTCCAATTAGAACATCCCCTAATATCTTTTCAAACAGCAATTTTGCTGCGACCAGACACAAGCTGATTGAGCCAAAAAATACAAAGATCGTTATTCTCTCACAAAGATCCAAAAAAGATGATTATGAAATCAGTTAATATTGAATTTGTAGTAAACAGTTTGTACTATACAAAGAACACACTCATTGTCCTTCACAAATATGTGAATTGTACTGCTTTTTTCCTTTACTTTTCTTTTTCTCTGTTTTGATTGTAACGTGTTGTGATGTAAAGTTCATAACATACACCCCACTGAGGATTTCGTGGCCTCTTTAGTTTTATAATATTACTACGTTTTGTTATGTGATATTGTTAGTAGTATGCTATGTACAGGAGAATATCACATAATTTTCTAAAACTTACTTTTAATTTATTTTTTTCTAACTTAACTGTTTAATACTTTGAAAGCCGCCAATAAAGTGGTTAAATTATACCTCTCTTTCCTGATCATTTTATGCACTAGTATGCTACAATTTGACTACTTGTTATGTATTAGCACAGTAACAACGCAAACCCAAACACGGAATGCAAAAGATATTTATAGATACAGATGCATCAAAACAAAATTTCGGAGAAAAGTGTTACTGAAAAGTAATACTGAAACATGAACTATAAGGGAAAAATTAAATGGGAAAGAAACCCAAAGGAAAGGACAATTATGGCAAAATTTCATTTGCATTAGATGTAGTAAATACCTCTTAAGTTACTTGTTCTTCTTAGCTTTTATTTCTGCTGCAGCAGCTTTTAACGCTGATTTCGTGAGTGTGGTAGGTTTGATGGAGCTCTTAGGATCAATAGCCTTCCGAATCTTGAAGACAGCCCAGGCAGTCCCTATTGCGTGCCCCGCGGCATCGAGCCCTTCAGTTGTGACCTCAGCTGCTTGTTCGCCGTATCTGCATTGAAAAATATTTGAAAACTCAGTTGTAGTTTCTAAAATAACGTCTGAATCCAAGAGCAATCTTAAGCAGGACAACGGAATCAGAATAAACCCAGGTGGTAACAAAAGATCAACATGTAAAATATGCACAATAGCTTCCTGAAGAAATATCACTAAATAGCTAAAAAGTCTTTTTTGGTGTAAATTATAGAGCAGTTTTCATACTCAGAAGCTAGAGGCCTTGGTGTTTGCCCATGAAAACATGTAGAGCTTTTAACTGAGCTGGGGAACCAACATAGTTTCCACAACATAGTTTCCATGCCCTTAAAAGTAGATGCTCTTATACTAGCTGCAACATAACAAAAACAGATTTTTGCCAAAAAGATCCAACGAGGGTATAATCCCCATACAATGTTCTGGTTTGCCACCAAGCCCTTAGGGAGAAAAGATCCATGCTTCCACAGGAATATGAACAGAAAAAAGATAATTCGCCTGATAATTGGCTTTTAAGTTTTTTTTTTGCCATTTAATTTACTCCATCATAATAATTTTATCCTTATTTCACAAATTGAGATTTCAGTAGGAAGATAGAAGACCCAATATAGCAAGTATCGAACCTGTGAGATACAAGTCCAGTGGTCGCATCTGAAGATGTAGATAGGACATTCTTTCCTGCAACTTCAACAGCATCGCAAATTTTCCCTGTAGGAATTAGGGGGAAGAACCAGCTTAATATAATGAGTGAGCATGAAGGTGCTTCATGAGTTTAAGACAATTCAAAATTGGCGAAATAATAAGAAAACGGAATTATACAGACATACAGGATTCATAGACCATCTCACAATAATAATACTTTTGCATAGACGTAGTTACTTTTGCCATTGCGGGTGCTATTGTTACAATTTCCAAACTTCAGGAATAAACCCCAAAGAAAATTCATCAGAACACATTTTTCTTGAAAGCAAACATGATTAGATGTCTCTAACATATAACATGATTAGATATCATCACTAGAAGAATATCTACACATTTCATTTTCTGCCAATAATTGTTAGTGATCTAGTTAGTTCTTCACCTTCTTAAAGTAGATTCATTATCCTTAACTTTAGCAATGACAATTGCTAGATCTCTAATAAGTAAAAATCAGGTCATGTGCATCTGGTGAAAATCGAGGCGACCATCCAAATAAAAAATCTAGAGCTTAGTTCAAGTGTCGCTACTTGAAATAATGAAAGGCTTTGGAATAATAAGCAACTTGAAGTGATTAATCAACCAGTTTGGCAACAGCAGACCACATGTATCATGCTCCATTACAGTTTTTTATGGAGAAAAGAAAAGGTTAACGGCAATCTTTTTCATAAATGACAGAAGTCACTTAGCCTCTATACATCCTCTTCAAAGAAAAAAGGGAAGGGACTTTGATAACTTCCTACTGTAACAACAAATCTAGCAAATCAAAGCAAACATAAGAAGGCTACCAGAGTTTTGAAATCACTAGAACAATTTCCTCAGAAATACATGAAGAAAAACTACTCGCAATGAGTTGACGGATAAATGAGAAATGCAGAGAGAAGCGCCATCAAAATCTCATCAATGACTGCAACTTTAATGTAAGAAAAGCATAGTTAAAGGACGTCAATGCTATCATATTTCATGACCACAAAGCTACCACAAAAATTTGTCTCATGAATACAAAAGAACCGTTGTTTTATCTAAGAAAACCTTCAACTACAGCATCAAAATAATTGTATACCAAATCCTTCGAGTGAAGCAAGGACAATTTCTCCAGGCAACAGTCCGAAGAACTTCTTCCCTGCTTTTGAATTTACTACTGAGCTTGTAAAATATCCAGAGACCTTCACAACCCCAGACAGGATTCCAGTTGCCACTTTCTCAGACATTTTCGTGACTCTCTTCACCCTAAGCATCCAAATATCACACATTAAGTAATTCAAGTAACAAACTAGAGAAACCTTTCTAGACACGTCAAACAATTTACAAACTAATTAAAAAGTACCGAAACCAGCAATTTTAAGCAAAAGCACAAGTGAAAATTTAGTCCCACATGGAAAGTCTATCAGAAAGTGAAAGGAATTGAAATATACTCGCTAGCAGGCCAAAAGAAAATGGCAGTGCTGATATGGACATAGTTGTGTTGGGATTTGTCTGGGAGTGTGCTGCTGCTATCCTACGTACCTCTCTCGATGCATATCACATTCTAGTTGAAAGTGATTCTTGAACCTAAACAAAAACTAGACTTCTGGTAAACGTAATAGGCCGTGAGCTTCTGTTAGAGTAAGAGGATGTAATAAGTTTTGGACTCAAATGCAGAAGTACCATATTTGAATCTTTGCAGGAAAAGCTTCTCTTCCCAGAGAAGTACAAGCAAATTGTCGAATACAAATCATTACAAGTCACTAGTTTTTGGCCGAAAATGTTCTTTCGCATAGTGTCAGAGCAACAAAAACTTTCTATAACAGCTTAAGCTATCAGAAAATCGCATTCTAATACTTCATATTCAACACTATCATCATGTCTGGGTTTAAGAATTCTAATAGGCCTTAATTTGGTCTATGTTTTCTTTTGAATAAGCGGCAAATTGACCTCATAAAATTGGACCTTAAAGTCTTTCGCTTCGACACAATATAAATGTCATTCTCTCTAGCAAGTAACATCTTAAGCTATGTCCGAGAACACCACATATGTGTTTTGCTATGATACGAAGCTAAAACAGACTTTTAAACCGCAAATGCAGAAGGTCTAATTGGAAGAAGTTACTAGATGTTCACCAAACAGCTCTATTCTCCAGCTAGGTCGAACATGCTCTTAATTAAAAGCTCTAATGGCATGTGAGTTGTAATAAAGTCAATTGAAGAGGAGAAAGGAGAGATACCTTTTAATCCTCTTCAAGGTCTCCGGGCTCACCTCGGCGGCCTTATCATTCGGCCCCATCCTCTTCTTCAAGAGCTCGTTCCCCCACCGGATCCGATCCACGGTCACATCCCCGCACCAGAGTATCCCCTTCACCACGTGCCCCGACCCAGCCGCGATCGCCTTCGCCGCGTAGCCGCTGTACTCCTCCACGTTCGGCGCCAGCGTCGTCCAGTACGCCGCCGACATCTTCTCCATCATCTCCCTCTTCGGGCCCTCCTCCGCCACCTCCGCCGGCGCCACCTCCCCCGCCGCCGCCCCACCGTCCAGCACCTCCGCCGCCTCCCCGCCGGCCCCCGCCACCTTCTGGACCGAGAAATTGGTGTACGCCCCCAAGACCCTATCGAGCTCCGCAAGGAGCGCCTCTTGCCCCTTCGAGGCGAAGGTGAGGCCGTAGCTGAGGACGTCCTCGCCGTCGCCGCCCTCGGGGAAGCGGAGGGCGAAGAAGTAGTGAGACCGGTCGAGCCGTACGGCGGCGGCAGCGTCGCGGCCGAGCGGCCACTGGACGTCGCCGTCGCCTGCCACGCGGGCGAGAACGGCGACGACGCCGTCGCCCTGGCTGAGGCGGAGGACGGAGAGGTCGCCGGAGGCGAGGGCGACGCTGCGGCGCTCGTCGACGAGGTGGAGGATGGCGCCGGGGACGCGGAGAAGGGTTTCCTCGACGGGGCTAGGGTCGGGGTTAGGGTTAGGGTTAGGGTTTCGGTGGAGGTCAGGGAAGAGGTTCTCGACGAGATCGGCCATGTCGAGGGAGGGGTAGAGGGAGGAGGACGAGGTGGTGGTGATGGGAGGTGGATTGGGGGAGGGTTCGGGGGGCGCGGAGGGAGAGGGATTATTAGATTGGGGGAGTTGATACGCCATTAATGGAGATAATAACAATGGAAACAAAGTAGCGAAGAGGAAGCGAAACGAGGAGGTATGAAGAAGAGAGTGAGGAGGAAGCGGAGGATCGAGGAGGGAAGTGGATGCGTAGTAACGGCCTCGAGCCCTCGAGCGAGGAACCAGGAGAAAGCTTTCGACGCACCAAGTGCACCACGTCATCCCTGCAACCGTTCCATCCGCGCTGGATCCACTGCACCGGATTGGATAAAATCTCACGGTTTACTAGCTACGTGGTAAACCCGGTACGTTATAGAGAACTAAGCGGTTAACTTTGGGTTTCGAGCTTCCGCACACGTGGCGAGAGGGGACGGAACACACGTGGAGTCGAATCTACACACGTGTTCTTCGCTGGAAAATTTATTTTTTCCCTAATAATTTTTGTTTGGAAAAATGCTACATGTAATCCTCACCGTTTACTAGTTACGTTGTAAAATGCTAGATAATTCATTTATTTATTTTAGACTTAAACTTAAAATATATTTTTTTTTGATTTGATAGTTGTTGCTTATTTTATAAAAAATAAATTTTGATCGATCCAACTTTTTTTGAATTTTTTTTATTTTTCTATATTTTAACGAAGAGTTTTCAGATCATAATAAAAATATAAATGTACGATTATGAATGAAAATAGTCACATCATATTTGTATTTATATTTTTTTTTCGATGCATATGTGTCTGATGCTAAATTTTTATTATTATAGCTATTTAAAACGGATTCGACATATTCAAATTCAGATATGAGTTGAATTTATATTTAAATAGTATTTTAATAATAATATATATTAATATGTATATATATAAAGCACAAACAAAATGTGTAATTGAATTAAAGATTCCTATACCTATTTTTTATTTTAAAAAAATTAATATTTTAATAAATATAAAGACAAATTTAATATAAAAATTATAGAAAAAAAAATGAAGAATATGATAAAATGCCATTTCATTCCCTACAAATATACTTGTGTACATAGTAATTCGCGCATTCTGCCGGATAAATGCTATTGAAATAAAAATTTATAAAAAATAAAATATCAGTAACACACAAAAAAAAAAATTAACATTAGGTAAAGTTTACATTTTGATGTTGAATTTCTTCTTTTTTTTTTACCAATTTATTATTTATGTTGCTGCTATTTCTGATTCAAAGTTCAAACCTTGTTATGGGTTCTAAAAAATCATTCAAATAGGTGGATGTAGAACATTTATTCCAATTTAATAATTAATTTCATAAAGTTTGCAACTTGTTGATGATTATACTTTAATTTTGCCAATTTATTATATATATATATATATATATATATATATATATATATATATATATATATATATATATATATATATATATATATATATATATATATATATATGTGTGTGTGTGTGTGTGTGTGTGTGTGTGTGTGTGTGTGTGTACTTCAAAGCTCAAATCTTGTTTTGGGTTCTTAAAAACTAATTACTTTATTTTTCTTTTTATTTCTTTTTTGTTTCTTATTTGTGTTCTATAGGCTATTTTGGTGATGCATATTGGTCTAGAACCTTCTCATAGAATATTCTTTTACATTAAATATGAAAGTTTCAATTTTTAGTGGGTTCTTATTAATCTTTTTCGCAAACACAACCTCCCAAATCCAAAATTTTCATCCATTTTCATCCATTTTCATCTATAACAATTTTTGTTTTCCTTTACTTCTTCAACTTAAAAAACTAAATTTAAATTGTATTGAGACATTAAAAAATATGGAAGAAAAAAAAAGGAAAAAAAAAAAAAATTATGCATGAGTTTATCCTTCTTCCAAATCATGCACCCTCTAAAAAAAAACCAAAAAATATAGAAAAAAATAATATTAAAAAGCAAAAGCCCATGAACAATTAGAGAGAGAGATTGAGATGAGATGGGACAATCGCAATCAAAGAGGAACCAGTGTCATTGCCGATGAATGATTGGCGGCGAACCTCCAACAGAACACTAAGAAAGAAAAAACCTACAAAAAAAAATTAAATAAAAAATTAATAAAAAAAAAATTTAAAAAAAACTAGCATGTTACCGTCTCATTCAAAGAATTTTGAACTAAGCAAAAAAGAAAGGCAACTGGACCTAAAAAAAAAAAAACTACACACACCACTTTTTTCACTAAAATTATATTAACTTATATTGGTATTTTGATCATCCGCCAACGGTCTAAAAAAAAAAAAGTCATGATTGATTGAGCGGATACTTGAGAAGAATGATAGGAGGCCTATCACCATAATTGAGAAGGCGGTGGAGCCCCGCCTTCTCAAGAGGGAAGGCTTGATCAAGATGAAGAAAGGAATCGCACACATGGAGAATTCAGTTCAAAAACCGTAGCGAGATTGAAATTGGGCAGGGGAGTAGTAAGCCGAGGAAATTTGAAGCGACCTGTTGGAATTAGAGGGCAGCGGAAACTTACAAACTGGATAGCCAACGTATCCAGGAACCGGAATTAGATCAGGTAGCTTGTTTTACGAGCCTTCTTTGGATCGTCCTTGTCTTCTTGGTAATTCTTGACTCTCCACGAATCTCCTGGTTACAGACCGGATACGCAGATCGGATCGGATGCGAAGAGGGCTACCAGAGTCCTCTTCTATGTCCACACTCCAAAATCCCGGGAACAAATGTGGAAACCCAGAGAGAATGTAGAGAGAGAATGAGGAAGAAGAAAATCTTTTTTTTGTGTCGTATGTTGTATCTACCCCGTATAGGGGAAGGGGTTCTATTTATAGACTATTAGGACTGTCACGCCCCGGGTGTAAACCAGAACCCGGGCCCGTCTACAGATCCGCCGTGCACACGGTATTTCCCGTGTACACGAAGCGCCAAACCTGCTCAGATATAAGAGATAATAATAAAAGAGCAATAAAAACAGAGCTGAATTAAAAACTAATACATCTCAGACTGAAGCTGGAAATAAAATACAATACATCTGTATAAATGATACATCAGTCTCTCTCAGCTCACCAAAATAAATACAACCTGCTGGCAAAAGCCAGTCCCAAATGTAAAAGTACAACCGTCTGAGGAAACCTGGGTACACCAACAGTCCAGCTAACACGCTCATCCTGCCTCAAGATCTATCTACTCAGCCGTCCTCTCTCCTCGACCCGCCGCTGAAAGCCCAGCAGCACCCGCAGAAAACACTGCAAAACAAGGAAGAAGAAAAAGAGGAAAGAAGAATGGGGGTGAGAACTACTAGTAAACCAGTAGCCTCCCCTAGTGGGTAAAACCTCAAACTCTGACACACCCACTAGGTCTACCAGAGGCAAAAAGGAAAGAAGAGTGGTAAGAAATGAAACCGCTGAAAAAGGGAAATCTACCACTACTATGCCTCTAAAATACAGTCCTAGACTGGAATAACCGTATGCAACAATAACCAACCGTCACAGATGAACCCAATCTGTACCGCCCTCATCATCGGGCAAGAAAGCTGCGCCGATGTGATAGCAAAGTTCCTGCTGCCGCCCTCATCATCGGGCAAAAAAAGTCGCGCCGATGTGATAGCAAAACTGTCCATAACTGTCTGGCCCCGGCCTCCGGAGGGGAACTCGAGGGGAGCGACCCACACGAGGAAAGCATCACCGGGCAATAACCGCGCCGGTGTGATAAAAGCATCCCCGGGTAATAACCGCGCCGGCGTGATAAGTAACAAAAGCAGGATTGGATCGCAACTATAAAGCCCCAGTGGAACACAAACCCTCCACTAAAAGAACACTGATTCCCAATCAGATGCAAAAGTAACCATCCGGTCAATCGCCCAATATCCGCGATTGCCGCAAAACCCCACAATCAACAGCCAAGTCTCACAACCGACCTCCAGTCAACCGCCCAATATCCGCGGTTGCCGGAATAACCCACAATCACAATCATGTCCCACATCCGACATCTGGTCAACCGCCTACTATCCGCGGTTGCCACAAAACCCTCTAGTCCATAATCATGCCCTATCACCGATGTCCTATAACCGACATCCGGTCAACCGCCCAATATCCGCGGTCGCCGCCAAAACCCATGATCCATAATCCAGGCCCCGGCTACACTATCCCAAACCCCTGCTCAAACCCGAGCAAACCCACCTGACTAACGAAAAGGAGAAAGAAGCAAACAAGGTTTCTCCTAAGTCAAGTTCCAGCATGTAAGTGTAGCAATAAAAGATGGCCTATCTAGATGTCCAAACAAGCATGCAAGTGTTCTCAAGGAAAATAAAGGAAAAGGCGACCAATAGTGGTTCCACATGTGTAACAATTAATAGATCCGCATAGATATAACCATCATGCTAAAACATTATCCAACCACACATGTCTATAATCCATGTTCCATAATAAAGCATCACTATCCACCTATGCATGTCATAAAATCCTCAATAGCACCAACCACTAACAGGATAATCATATAGTCCAAAATAAATATTCCAATCCACATGCAAGGTTAAACGCTAACATTCCATCCATACCAACATGTATAAGTCCCAACCACTATCAGATATCCACAATAGTAATTTCCATATGATAGGCTCACAATTTATATCACTTAAGCATGCATGTCCAAATAAAGGGATCACTCTAATATTCCTAGTGAGCATGTCAAAATAGAGGTAAACAACAACCACCCACCTCGATCGCTAATTCCAAGTCCAAAAAGTGTTCTCGCCCAAACCGATAAGCCACCGCGATCGCTGTACAAAATTCCCAAAAGAACATACATAATTAACATACAATGCTCACACAAATCTGCCCCAAACACAACAGTCCACAGTTTCCCTGTTTTTACCTGCGAGAAGTGCCCGGAAAATTTCAAGAAAAATACTGTCACGATCCTCGCGACGAACCCGTCGAAACGACTACCTGCACTCTCAAATCCGAGTTTGTTACACTGAGAAACAAATCCGACAAGGGAACCACCCCGAAATAAACTACTCTCAAAAACTGAACCACAAGGTTCTGTAAACAGGGACATTCACCTTCGGGGAAAAATTCATAAAATTCCAAGAAAATTTGGGGATATTCCTCGTGATGTGTAGATGCAAAACGCCTTTTGAATCGCCCCAATCCGATGCCTGTGCGCGAAGATATCACCAAAATACCGCACCGCTATCCCAAAACTCCGCCCCAGAAAATGAGGTCACAAGATGATCCGAAAGACCCATGAAAAGGTCGGAATGGGAAAAACCAGTAAACATGGGAAACGTAGCACTACCTGTCGTGAAGCCAACGGCGCAAGAATCACAGAAAAAGGTGCTCGGAGTAAGCCGGGGGAGTCCTCTCACCAAAACGCGACGAAGAAGACCACAAACGAACGAGCGTCGCGCCGCGCCGTAAAAATGTAAACCTCGGGATGCGTGCTGCCGAAAAATCCTAGAATCTGCAGATGGATCTGGCTCTGGGAGAGGAGGATTTCTTGTGAAGGTTGAACAGTGAAAGGATGAACAGGGAAGAAGCTCTCTGCAAAGGAACTCGGCCTATTTATAGGAAGGAAGAAACAATTCAAATAATACCCAAATTGTCCCAACTTCCGGGCGCTCCCACTTTTGGGCGGCTACAGTGTTGGGCCCGGCCCAACACTGTGCGCGCCCGAAAGCCTCCCGGGCCTCCACGTCGCCCCTTGCACAGCGGACAGCCGCGCTGCCCTACCGCCTTGCTCCACGTGGCCCACGCGGAAGGTCGACACGTGGCGGCCCACGCGTGGGAACCGCGCGTCAACGCGCCCACGTGCTCGCCTGACGCGCCGCCTGGCGCCCCTGCCAGGCACGAAACCCGAGGCACCCGGTGCACCTCCGTGGACCCAGCCTCCATGAGCCCACCAACCGCAAGACGCCACGTGTCCCGCCGGTCCATGCACCACGCCCGCCAGCTCCGTAGTCCAAGTCCACTAAACCGACCACTCCGACACTGCCACGTGTCCAGCCCCCTGGTGCACGACGGCCCGTGGACCGCGCGCCTGCCCGCGCCCGCGCCCGCGCGCTGCCCGCGGCCGCTCCGCCGCCTGCCCGAGCCCGTCCGCCGTGCTCCGCTGCTGCCCGCCGCCGCCGGCGGCGGCCGGAAACACTGTTCCGGCATGAACAGTGACCGATGCTCAAAAATAACAAGTGGGTAGTCGGTTTTGACCATTTTCGCGCGCTGAATCCGAATTTGATGTCCATTTTGCCAAATTCCAACTCCAAAATTTTCCGAAGGCATCCGGAAAGGTGTTCCTTGGTCCAAACTTCGCGCTGAGTCCATTTTTAATATCCGCTTCGCGCGAAACCACTTCTAAAGATCCGACGGAGTCCACCGATCACCTACGTGATCCAATAAGCCCGAAGTCCGCCACTTGTGTCCAATTGGTGCACAAACACCTCAAACACATAGTACAGGCTCCCCAGATGTCACCAATGACTCTACCACAGCTCTGCAGAGATCCAGGTCATCACATCCTCCCCCACTAAAAGAAAGTTTCGTCCTCGAAACTAAAGTTATTCCTCAATCCGGAATCTCAACCAAATAGAGGGGGTAAATATCCAATCATCCACCACTCAAGCTCCCAAGGCTGTCTAATACCTCCTCCAGAGACGCAATACAACCCTCGGGTCTCTAACTAGAACAAAATAGAGGCGGGCATTCCAGAAAAACCGCACCACCTCATCCAAGTACAGCTGGGCTAACCACTCGAGCTACCAAGTAGCCTGCCTCGGTACAGGCATCTGCTCCTCCCAGGGTCTCAGATAATCCAACCACAAGTCCATCGGCACAAATGCTCGATCCCAATACCTCTGTACCCCCAAGGTATCCAATATAAGTCCCCCCAACTGATCACGTAGACTCTGCTCTCTAATCTCTAAACCGTCGGGGTGTAGGTGCAATTCCCCAACTCTCCGGCATCAACACACAGCCAAAAGTCTACTCATCCACTGCGAAACATCCGCCTCGCTCCCGAAGTCAAAATTATAGAGGCGGAGATAACCCTCAAACAACCCAAGTACACCGACACCTCCGGGCCTGGCTCCCCAAGAAAACTGTCCTTGCGGCATAATCAACCGCCGCGAAAGAAAACTGAACCCGCCAGCCCAACAAGTACCACCACACCGACCGATGTAACATATGTGCTCCGACAGTCTCAGAAATCCACTATCCTGGAAAAAGAAATCGGGAATGCCTCCACCGACTGATATGTCCTCCATCACCCGGCGCCAAGGGCCTCAATCAGAACTCGCCCCAGGCAGTAGATCCCAACCCAAAGGAACTACAATACCACGCTCCACACCCGGCGCCTACTCCAATGAGGCATCCCTAATCCGTACTGGAGGGACCCAATGAGTTACAAGGTATCCTGGCGCAATCCACTCTCAAACATTCATATCCTATGCGCCCCGTCCCTCTACACATGGAGCGTGCAGTTCAGCAACTGCGTTAACTCCTGACATAAAAGGCCTCCAAGTACTCTCTATCCCCCCCACCGAACAAGACCCTGCCTCCAAGGGCTCCATACTCAATCCCACAACTCGGGGTGACTCATCCGCCAAAACTGGCTCACTTGATCAAAGCAATCCCACAGCTTACCCGCTGTCAACAGTCCACCCTACCTCGGTGCCCCAACACTAAACGTCGGCACGGAGGGGGCGACTCGCTACTCCGACAACTGTGCCACTGCGCTGCTCCGACAACTGTGCCACTGCGCTGCTCCGACAACTGTGTCACTGCGCTGCTCCGACAACTGTGTCACTCGCTGATCCGACAACTGTGTCACTGCGCTGCTCCGACAACTGTGTCACTGCGCTGCTCCGACAACTGTGTCACTCGCTGATCCGACAACTGTGTCACAGCGCTGCTCCGACAACTGTGTCACTCGCTGATCCGACAACTGTGTCACCGCGCTGCTGATCTGCCTCCAACACACCTACCCTTCGGGTCCGGAGCTCTCCGACTCCAATCTGGGTATCCGGCCCGAAACAACCAGCTCAGACCCAACTGCCGCACCAAGGTGCACCCGGGTCAGGGCCCAACGTCGGGGAGACACCGCTCACCACGACAAAACCGCAAATCAGCACACCCCAAACACTCGACCCAATCTAGCGAAAGTCAAAGACATCCCTCTATTTTTGTAACTTTATGTTGTCTGCAGCCAACATAACTGTCCCACAAAAATAGGATATGTCGATCCCTCTTCAATCACAGGAATAGTCAAACAAATAAATCACCGACTTTCGCAAAGTGTCGCGTCTCTCACGCACTAACATCCTAGGGTCCGCCGAAAAGCCTAGGGTTTCCTAAGTCCCAAATGACCTATCCCTAAGCTCTGATACCACCTAATCTGTCACGCCCCGGGTGTAAACCAGAACCCGGGCCCGTCTACAGATCCGCCGTGCACACGGTATTTTCCGTGTACACGAAGCGCCAAACCTGCTCAGATATAAGAGATAATAATAAAAGAGCAATAAAAATAGAGCTGAATTAAAAACTAATACATCTCAGACTGAAGCTGGAAATAAAATACAATACATCTGTATAAATGATACATCAGTCTCTCCCAGCTCACCAAAATAAATACAACCTGCTGGCAAAAGCCAGTCCCAAATGTAAAAGTACAACCGTCTGAGGAAACCTGGGTACACCAACAGTCCAGCTAACACGCTCATCCTGCCTCAAGATCTATCTACTCAGCCGTCCTCTCTTCTCGACCCGCCGCTGAAAGCCCAGCAACACCCGCAGAAAACACTGCAAAACAAGAAAGAAAAAAAAGAGGAAAGAAGAATGGGGGTGAGAACTACTAGTAAACCAGTAGCCTCCCATAGTGGGTAAAACCTCAAACTCTGACACACCCACTAGGTCTACCAGAGGCAAAAAGGAAAGAAGAGTGGTAAGAAATGAAACCGCTGAAAAAGGGAAATCTACCACTACTATGCCTCTAAAATACAGTCCTAGACTGGAATAACCGTATGCAACAATAACCAACCGTCACAGATGAACCCAATCTGTACCGCCCTCATCATCGGGCAAGAAAGCTGCGCCGATGTGATAGCAAAGTTCCTGCTGCCGCCCTCATCATCGGGCAAAAAAAGTCGCGCCGATGTGATAGCAAAACTGTCCATAACTGTCTGGCCCCGGCCTCCGGAGGGGAACTCGAGGGGAGCGACCCACACGAGGAAAGCATCACCGGGCAATAACCGCGCCGGTGTGATAAAAGCATCCCCGGGTAATAACCGCGCCGGCGTGATAAGTAACAAAAGCAGGATTGGATCGCAACTATAAAGCCCCAGTGGAACACAAACCCTCCACTAAAAGAACACTGATTCCCAATCAGATGCAAAAGTAACCATCCGGTCAATCGCCCAATATCCGCGATTGCCGCAAAACCCCACAATCAACAGCCAAGTCTCACAACCGACCTCCAGTCAACCGCCCAATATCCGCGGTTGCCGGAATAACCCACAATCACAATCATGTCCCACATCCGACATCTGGTCAACCGCCTACTATCCGCGGTTGCCACAAAACCCTCTAGTCCATAATCATGCCCTATCACCGATGTCCTATAACCGACATCCGGTCAACCGCCCAATATCCGCGGTCGCCGCCAAAACCCATGATCCATAATCCAGGCCCCGGCTACACTATCCCAAACCCCTGCTCAAACCCGAGCAAACCCACCTGACTAACGAAAAGGAGAAAGAAGCAAACAAGGTTTCTCCTAAGTCAAGTTCCAGCATGTAAGTGTAGCAATAAAAGATGGCCTATCTAGATGTCCAAACAAGCATGCAAGTGTTCTCAAGGAAAATAAAGGAAAAGGCGACCAATAGTGGTTCCACATGTGTAACAATTAATAGATCCGCATAGATATAACCATCATGCTAAAACATTATCCAACCACACATGTCTATAATCCATGTTCCATAATAAAGCATCACTATCCACCTATGCATGTCATAAAATCCTCAATAGCACCAACCACTAACAAGATAATCATATAGTCCAAAATAAATATTCCAATCCACATGCAAGGTTAAACGCTAACATTCCATCCATACCAACATGTATAAGTCCCAACCACTATCAGATATCCACAATAGTAATTTCCATATGATAGGCTCACAATTTATATCACTTAAGCATGCATGTCCAAATAAAGGGATCACTCTAATATTCCTAGTGAGCATGTCAAAATAGAGGTAAACAACAACCACCCACCTCGATCGCTAATTCCAAGTCCAAAAAGTGTTCTCGCCCAAACCGATAAGCCACCGCGATCGCTGTACAAAATTCCCAAAAGAACATACATAATTAACATACAATGCTCACACAAATCTGCCCCAAACACAACAGTCCACAGTTTCCCTGTTTTTACCTGCGAGAAGTGCCCGGAAAATTTCAAGAAAAATACTGTCACGATCCTCGCGACGAACCCGTCGAAACGACTACCTGCACTCTCAAATCCGAGTTTGTTACACTGAGAAACAAATCCGACAAGGGAACCACCCCGAAATAAACTACTCTCAAAAACTGAACCACAAGGTTCTGTAAACAGGGACATTCACCTTCGGGGAAAAATTCATAAAATTCCAAGAAAATTTGGGGATATTTCTAGTGATGTGTAGATGCAAAACGCCTTTTGAATCGCCCCAATCCGATGCCTGTGCGCGAAGATATCACCAAAATACCGCACCGCTATCCCAAAACTCCGCCCCAGAAAATGAGGTCACAAGATGATCCGAAAGACCCATGAAAAGGTCGGAATGGGAAAAACCAGTAAACATGGGAAACGTAGCACTACCTGTCGTGAAGCCAACGGCGCAAGAATCACAGAAAAAGGTGCTCGGAGTAAGCCGGGGGAGTCCTCTCACCAAAACGCGACGAAGAAGACCACAAACGAACGAGCGTCGCGCCGCGCCGTAAAAATGTAAACCTCGGGATGCGTGCTGCCGAAAAATCCTAGAATCTGCAGATGGATCTGGCTCTGGGAGAGGAGGATTTCTTGTGAAGGTTGAACAGTGAAAGGATGAACAGGGAAGAAGCTCTCTGCAAAGGAACTCGGCCTATTTATAGGAAGGAAGAAACAATTCAAATAATACCCAAATTGTCCCAACTTCCGGGCGCTCCCACTTTTGGGCGGCTACAGTGTTGGGCCCGGCCCAACACTGTGCGCGCCCGAAAGCCTCCCGGGCCTCCACGTCGCCCCTTGCACAGCGGACAGCCGCGCTGCCCTACCGCCTTGCTCCACGTGGCCCACGCGGAAGGTCGACACGTGGCGGCCCACGCGTGGGAACCGCGCGTCAACGCGCCCACGTGCTCGCCTGACGCGCCGCCTGGCGCCCCTGCCAGGCACGAAACCCGAGGCACCCGGTGCACCTCCGTGGACCCAGCCTCCATGAGCCCACCAACCGCAAGACGCCACGTGTCCCGCCGGTCCATGCACCACGCCCGCCAGCTCCGTAGTCCAAGTCCACTAAACCGACCACTCCGACACTGCCACGTGTCCAGCCCCCTGGTGCACGACGGCCCGTGGACCGCGCGCCTGCCCGCGCGCCCGCGCGCCTGCCCGCGCGCTGCCCGCGCCCGCGCGCTGCCCGCGGCCGCTCCGCTGCCTGCCCGAGCCCGTCCGCCGTGCTCCGCCGCTGCCCGCCGCCGCCGCCGGCAGCCGGAAACACTGTTCCGGCATGAACAGTGACCGATGCTCAAAAATAACAAGTGGGTAGTCGATTTTGACCGTTTTCGCGCGCTGAATCCGAATTTGATGTCCATTTTGCCAAATTCCAACTCCAAAATTTTCCGAAGGCATCTGGAAATGTGTTCCTTGGTCCAAACTTCGCGCTGAGTCCATTTTTAATATCCGCTTCGCGCGAAACCACTTCTAAAGATCCGACGGAGTCCACCGATCACCCACATGATCCAATAAGCCCGAAGTCCGCCACTTGTGTCCAATTGGTGCACAAACACCTCCAACACACAGTACAGGCTCCCCAGATGTCACCAATGACTCTACCACAGCTCTGCAGAGATCCAGGTCATCACAAGGACCCTTTAGGATATTCTCTATCTCACGTAGACATAAACAGAATATGGTTAGGATATGGGTTAAGATAGGTTTCTTAACCTATAAGAAACATATCCTTATCTTTAACCCATAAGGATAAATCCCGATCTTATCCTTAACACAAAAGGATAAATCCTAATCCAAATCTCATATGGATTGAGTCAAAAATAGAACCGGCCAATGTGGACACACCACATGGCAACAATCTCCCACTTGGCCACATTTGCCAATTTTCTCTCATATACATTCTACTCTTCATACGGGTAATGGAGCGTGCGACCAGATGGAAAAAATCACAATGCAGGAGTGCCATATTAAGTCACCACCCAACTAACATAGCACGTCACTGACTAAAACGTATATGCCCCAGACGTTTCAACACACACCGGATCAAGTATCACAAATCCCCCTCTTATAATCACAGGGCTTGACCCTACAACATCTCTTGTACTCATGATTATCTCAAGTAACACAACCGAGATAACCGCCCGGGCAATGAGTCACAAGACTTTCATGGTGTGCTATCGAAACATCTTCCTCAGCCCCTCACATTAATCTGTATCGGTCCAAGCACTTTACTAGACATGCTCCGCGGGATCGTATTTTCTCATGACCCTGAGATACACGCTAAGTTAGTTACTTTGGACCTCTACTTCATAATGTAGTTCTAAGTCGAGGGCATAATAAAGGGTTTAGTGCTCACACAGTGACATAGAGGGAAGAATATATGTCACTCTACTAACTGGTCGACAATCACATACAGTATGATATGTATGCCATGGCGGAGCACCCACCCAATGGGTCGTGTCACGCTCTAAAACGCCATGCGAACCTTGGTCTAGGCACCACTAAGGCATCTAACCACTACACAACTCAGGTCATCTCTCTAACCCAAGCATTTATGTTCGGCTGCTATACAGACTCGATATGGAATTTCACAAAAGAATTCTCATATCCAACTCCTAAGAGTCTCATCTTAAACTAATTAAGGCGACTTTCAAATCGTATCAACACTTTATTCATAACGTATATGAACAAAGCAATCATATTACAACTACTAAAGTTTAATATGATTATTTAGTCTCATCCTGCTCACCACTTAGGTGCCAGGGCGATCACCCGTGTGAGTGGGCTGACCTGAGCCTGGTGACTAATGGTAATATGTGCCTACTAGTATCAATTACGCAATCAATCATAAAAGAAAAATATATTTTCATTAAGAAAAGCGTAAGATACGAAAGTCTCAATAATGTCCATACATCATAACCTGCGAAGACCCAAACTCCTAACGTGGGTCAGGAACATATCCCTAGCTATCGGCTTGGTCAACGGATCAGCCACCATCCTAGTGGTGGAGATATGTCTAAGAGTGACCTCGCCTAGCCTAATCATCTCTCGAATGTAGTGAAAACGGATGTCAATGTGCTTGGTCCTTCCATGATACTTGGGGTCCTTCACATACTCCAAAGCAGCCATGCTGTCAGAGACAATCTCAACAGGCTCATCAGCTCGAGTCACAATGTCGAGATGCTGGAGAAATCTCCTCAGCCAAACAGCCTCCTGAACGGCTGCTGAACAAGCAACATATTCCGCCTCCATGGTAGACAAGGCAATGCAACTCTGCTTTTTACTGCACCAGGAAATTGCCCCACCTCCAAGCATAAACACATAGCCTGAAGTGGACCTGCGCTCATCTCTATCACCGCCCCAATCAGCATCACTATATCCTTTCAATCTCAAGTCCCCAGCTTGAAAGCATAGAACGAGATCACTGGTTCCCTTTAAGTATCAAATGATCAACTTGACCGCTTGCCAATGAGCAGGTCCTGGGTTGCTCTGGTAACGACTTACCAAGCCAACAGCGAAGCATATATCAGGTCGAGTACACATCATAGCGTACATCAAGCTGCCAATCGCACTCGCATAAGGAACCCTACTCATTTGCTCTTTTTCTTTATCCGTTTTAGGGCACTGATCAAGACTCAAAGTGTGATTCTTTTCCACTGGAGTATCAATGGGTTTACTATGATGCATCCTAAACCGCTCCAGAACCCTTTTAATATAAGATTCTTGAGACAGACCAAGAAGTCTTTTAGAGCGATCTCTGATGACCTTAACACCGAGCACATAGCTCGTGTAGTGGCCCAAATTCCCATGCAGCGTTCTTTCGATGAATCCACTGTTAGAGCACCTAGCGTTGGTGTATCTGGCCCATGGTGCGTCAATGGGATGCCACAGATGGACCCTGTGTGTTATTATTAGCTGTGTAGGCCTACGGCTGAGTTTGCCAAAATTTCGGAAAAGAATTAGGTCCAACAGAGGTCGGAAATGGATTCAGCACGGAAAAACGCTTGAAAACGGCTATTTGCTTGTTTATTTCTGAGTCCGGATGCCCAAAAACGGACTCCCGGAAGTTTTTAGTGGAAAATGGTGCATGGGAGGGGCCGTAGACCGCCGGGATGCCACGTGGCGGCCTGTCATTGGCCGGTTCAGGATGCGCGGTCCACAGAGCTGCGCGGCGGGGTGCACAGACCCGGCGCATGGACACGTGGCACCGCCTGATTGGCGGGCGCAAGGCGCGCGGTCTACCGGGTGAGCGCGGCGGTGCATGGACCAATGCGGGGCCACGTGGCAGCCTCCGGTTGGTCGGTGCACGCTGCGCGGTCCACGGAATTCCGCAGTGGAATGCGTGGACCGGGTGTAGGGGACACGTGTCACCCTCTGGTTCGCGGGCGCACCGTGCGCGGCGCACGGAGTCGGGGCCGGTACCTCGGGGCGCGTGCCCACGTCGGGGCCATGCCGCGCGCCCGGCGCGGCCGCCGACCGGTCAGCGGGTCAACCGGGGGGGACACGCGTCGCCCGCTGATTGGCGGGCGCCAACCGCCTCACTGTGCGGGGGCGGGCCACGTGGCAGCCCGTGGGTGGCCCGAACAGCTGTTTGCTGTTCGGCGGGCCACGTGGCGTCACCTGGTGGATTCGGGCGTGAACAGTGTTGGGCCGGCCCAACACTGTAGCCGCCCGAAAGTACCGGGCGCCCGAAAGTTGGGCCCGAAAGCCCATTGACTTGTCTTTTTGGGCTGATTTCGGGTGAGGCCTATAAATAGGCCCCTTGGGGCTCACTTTAGAGGCTTTTCCCGAGAGCTTTAGCCATTGAGCCCTTCACCAATTTTCTTCCTCTCCCTCTTGTGCATCTTTTGGCAAAGGTTCAGAATTTTTGGAGGCCGCGACGCCGGCGACTTCTACATCGGGGTGCGGAGCGACGATCTACTGTTGGAGGCCCATTTTCGTCGCAGTTTAGTCTGGGAGGTCTACCGGGCTACCCCGACGTTATTTTTGGACGATTTCTGCGGTGACGGTTTCGTAAGAGGTAAATCTACATTTTCCGTGTTGGACACTTTTTCTGGATCCGAGCTTTTCTTGGGGTTCTGGGTACATTTTTAACCCCCTTTGCGACTGTTGGTTGATTTGGACAGCACCTACTTGTCGGATTTTTATCTCCTCATCCGGACATCGGAATTCGACGTTTCAGGACTCTATCGACATCTACTCTTCGCGAGGATCGCCGTCATATTTTTATTGGAATTTTTGGAGGAAGTTTTTCAGGTGAAAATTTCGTGTGAATGGGACTGTTCACCACAGATTTTGGGATTTTGGAATTTGTGTGGTTTAAAGTGTAATTTTGGTGTATGTTTGTACCCAGGAGGTTGTGAGCACTTCTACCGTGTTGTTGGCTTGGTGGGATCTGTGATTTGACTGTTTTGGGCTTTCTCGGCTGTACGATTCTGGGCAGTTAGCACTTTCAGGTGGGTGACCTTGCTTCCAAGAACTCTGGACTGTGTACTAATTCTATGTGTGTAGGATCATGCATGTTAGAAATTGGAGTATTAGCATGTGTAAAACTGTATGTTGTATCTTGTATATCAGTTTATGAATCTTTTGATTCCTACACTATGTTAAGTAATGAAATCTTGGAATTTGACCTAGCACCCCTGTCATATGTATCATGTTCAGCCAGTCTGTAGAAAACTCCAACTTGGGCTAGGTTTTTATTGCTCTAGACATTCCACATCACGATACTTCATTTCACCTTGGACTTAGCTTTTCCTCGCCCGAGTTGTGGGCCGAGAGGTCGGTTGGTTGTGGGATGCATTTGCACTCGTGTCTGGGGACCGAGTGGAGTTGATAGCAGTCTGTAGATTTGATTTCTTTGGGAGAGTGATAGTGATGGTAAATCTGGGTTCTTGGAAACTGTCAGAGAGACAGTGAGTTTCAGCTGTGTAGATTCCAGCCAGTGAGTGAGTTAGTGATTTGTTTGGTAGTCGATCTTATTGATCGAGGATTGGATCATAGCCTGCATGAGCCACGTTTGAGCTTTACAGAGATACTTTACAGTGATACTTATGGGTTACTTTGACTCGAGCGGGTCGCTCCCCTCGAGTGCCACTCCGGAGTAGGCGAGACCGGGTTGTGTACCGGCGTGAGTTTGAGATGTTCTTTAGCGACTTGTTGTTGCATTGGTCCCTCTGGCTGTGCTTTCGTTGGCAGCCACGGACGCCCTACGTAAGTCCGCTCCTCCGGGACGTAACGGCAGTAGGTTGGCGCAGGTTTGACTGGACCCGATGTGGCAGTCAGTTTTGATTGGGTGATCAGGGAGGAGAGTTAGATGTGGCATTATGTTCTTTCTGTTCCACTGTTGAGCATCTAGATAGAGGCATAGTAGCTGTAGAGTTACTTTTCCCAGCTTTCCCTACTGCACTGCATATGTTACTTTTTGCCTCTGGTAGACTTAGTGGGCAGACCGTCGGGCTTGTTGGCGGCACCCACTGAGAACTACTGTGGGATGTAGTTCTCACACCCGTCGTGGTGTTTTCTCCCCAGGGACTTCTGCTCCGGTTCCTGCAGCTCTTGTTGCTGATCCAGCTCCTTCTGACCGAGGTAAGGGCGTCGCGAGATAGATCCCCTCCTGTCATCTTCAGTGTGTGAGTAGATGTACCCCAGTACCATTTTGGTGTGTGTTATGTCGAGTGACTGTTGTAGTGAGGTTTTGAGTTGTACCTTTCTTTCCTGCTTTTCTGAGAGACTCTTGTATTCTGGTGAGATTGGTCTGTATATTTGTGAGTTGTAGTTTATTTTATGTATTTTATTCCAGCTTTTCTCTTTCAGCTCTGATATCTGCTAGTGTAGATGTTTCTTTGCAGGTTAGTCGCTACGCCTAGACGGGACTTCCCGTATGGGCGGCGGATCTGTTGGCGAGCCGGGGCGCAGTATTGCCCCGGGGCGTGACAGCTCGCCTCACCCATATCTTTCATCTCAAAATTGAAAGATAACCATTCCTTAGTGGTATTGATCAACTCGATGTCATTCCCAGCCAATAGTATGTCGTCGACGTATAGAGAGAGAAACATAATTCCCTTCTCTGACTTCTTGACATATACACAGTGGTCTTCCTCTATCATGGACATACCGATAGAGATGATGGCTTCATGAAACCTGAAATACTACTGTCTCGATGACTGTTTGAGACCATAAATGGACCTTTTAAGACGACATACTTTGTCCTCTTGACCTGCGAGTACGAAACCCTCAGGTTGATCCATGTAGATCTCCTCCGCTAATCCTCCATTGAGGAAAGCTGTCTTGACATCCATTTGGAACAATTCCAAATTTAGATGAGCCACTAAGGCTAAAATCACACGTATAGAGGCAAATCTCACAACAGGAGCAAATGTCTCGTTGTAATCTACCCCCTTCCTTTGATTGTAGCCCTTAGCCATGAACCGAGCCTTATATTTATCGATTGATCCATCCACCTTGCGCTTAATTTTTAAAACCCATTTATTTCCAATAGACTTGCGCTCAGGTGGAAGGTCAACCAACTCCCATACTTGGTTCTTGCTCATGGAATCCATCTCATCTCTCATAGCAGCCATCAACTCATTACAAGCTGGTGATTGTAGCGCTTCTACATAAGAAGCAGGCTCATCATCATCGAGCGGAGTGCACATGAAAATATTCCCTTCGATCTCAAAACGTCGACGGGGAATGTTTCCACGTTCACTTCTACGCAGTTGAGGGCCTAAACTCTCGGCTTCCAAGGGTATGCTCCCACTCATAGAAGCACTCCCACTAGCCGGAGGATCGCTACCACCTCCTTCAGCGACTTCGGGAAGTGATCGATCACCCTCACCAGAAGATGGGATAGCATCGTCTTGTAACTCATACAATCCGACGTCATGTCGCATTTCACCAATGCTTGGAAATTCCTTCTCTAGGAATTCCACATTACGAGACTCAATCTCGGTCATCCCACCATCTGGGTGTTCACCATACATCACATAGCTCTTCGAATTTTCAGGGTATCTGATGAACACACGCTTGCTTGCTTTAGGGCCGAGTTTCCCGAATCTGTGAGGGGTTATGAACATATCCAGCTGAACTCCAAGGGCGTAAGTAGTGTAAACTTGGCTTTCTACCACTCCACAACTCATATGGAGTAGATGGCACTGATTTACTAGGGACTCGATTAAGAATATAGGCAGCAGTCAAAAGAGCATCTCCCCAAAAACTTATAGGAAGATGAGCATGCGCCATCATAGACCTAACCATGTCCAGTAGAGTACGATTCCTTCGCTCTGCAACACCATTTTATTGCGGAGTACCTGGAATAGTGAGCTGTCTCATAATGCCCTTTTGCTCACAGTAAGTCTTGAACTGATCAGACAAGTACTCACGTCCTCGATCAGTGCGAAGAACTTTTACACTTCTTTCTATTTGATTCTCAGCCTCCGCTACGAAGCGCTTGAAGCAATCTAAAGCTTCAGAACGGTGAGAAATCAAATACACATAGCCATAACGGGAATAATCATCAATGAATATGAGAAAATAGCACGCACCATGCCGGGCCCTCACATTCATTGGCCCACAAATGTCTGAGTGGATCAGTTCCAAAGGATGAGAGGCACGAGTAGCCTTACCAAAAGGCTTTCTACATGCCTTCCCAGCCAGACAAGGCTCGCACACAGATAGGTCAACTTTGGCGAGAGACCCCAAAAGGCCTACTCGAGCCAGTCTGTTCATTCTTTCTTGACCTATATGGCCTAGTCTGGCATGCCATTTAACGGATTCATCACAGAGATTAGAAGAAGAAGAAGCAAAAAACAAACGAATCATCCTCCAAATCTAACTTAAATGTACCATAACCAAATAAAGTACCATGAAAGGAAATGTCAAGGCGGTCTTTGTCAAAATGAAAAGAATAGCCTAAATGTAGCAAAGCTAAAACTGAACATAGATTACATCTTATACCGGGTGCATATAGCACATCTTGAAGAAGTAAGGTGCGGCCACCACGCAACTTGAGTCGGTACGAACCAACTCCAATAACTTCTTCCATTGAGCCATTCCCAAGGGTGACAAATTGTGTGCCAGTCGGTACTCGATGGTAATCTACAAATCCCGCTCGATCACGCACTACGTGCTTGTTTGCTCCTGTATCCACGATCCAATCGGGAAGAGAATTAGCTACTAAAGCATAAGAGCAAACAAAACAGTGTGAGAGTGGTAGGGTTACCTTTTTCGGCTCAGAACAATCCCGAGCGAAATGACCCTTCTTCTTGCAGTTATAGCATTTTAGCTTTGCAACATCTCTGCTGCCAGCGCGCTTGCCTCTGCCACGCTTTCCAATTCCACCATAAGGAATTTGATTTTTATTTTTCTGCGCTCCTTTGTTGTAACGCTTGCGCTTGGGTGCAAGCCCACCGCGCTCCTCAGAGCGTGCAACAAGAGCGACAGAACGGTTCGCATCCAAGCGTTCTGCCTCAAGCTCGAGATGACGTGATATGTCATTAAACGTTTTAATGCCCTCACTGTGCGTCATCAGGAGCTTCATCTGGGACCATTCAGGGTCCGGCAGTGAACGAATCACCGCGAGAACCTGTTGCTCATCGGTGAGCTCAATTCCAGCAGCCTTAAGGTCCCGAATCATGGTGCTCATCACACGAAGGTGCTCAACCATTGAGAGCTTCGGGTCCTTAATGTACTGCTAAAACTTTAGATTTAGGGCACGCAACCTCGTAACGGAAGTTTGCCCAAAAGCAATCTTTAGATTTTCCCACATGTCTTTGGCAGTCTCAAATGTCTCAAACTGTCCAATGAGGTATCCTGCATGGCACACAACATAGTATACCGAGCAGTACGATCCTCCTTGAACCATTTGTCATAGACATCCTGCTCAGGCTTGTGTTCTGCAGTAGAGTTATCTAGAGGCACAGTCTTTTTGACAGAGAAAGTTTCAAGAACTCCTTGTTCATTAAGCAGGTATTGCATTTTTCTGTGTCATATGTCATAATTCTTTCCGTTTAGCTTATCACCCCTCGTGAGGTCAGCTATAACATTTCTGGAAGCCATTTCACTACATTCAAAAAAACAGGTTTGAACATTAGGCACATATTTCAAAAAATTAACAAGATTGAAAAAATATCTCCTTCACAGCGGGATCGAAAATTTCGCTAGGCTCATAATCATCACCCGGTGTCGGTTCAAGAAATTTTAATCTTATTAATTTTTTTTTTTATTTAATTTTGAAACTTATTCAAAAAATCAGAACTCATCCATTAAAAGAACACATCTTTTAAAAAATTTTAAGAACTTATCTTAGAGAATTCATATCACACAGATAAAATAATAAAATAAGGCTCGGCTCGTGGTTAAGGGCTACAATCAAAGGCAGGGGGTAGATTACAACGAGACATTTGCTCCTGTTGTGAGATTTGCCTCTATACGTGTGATTTTAGCCTTAGTGGCTCATCAAGATTTGGAATTGTTCCAAATGGATGTCAAGACAGCTTTCCTCAATGGAGGATTAGCGGAGGAGATCTACATGGATGTCAAGACAGCCTTATATTCAGTTCAGAAACCGTAGCGAGATTGAAATTGGGCGGGGGAGTAGTAAGCCGAGGAAATTTGAAGCGACCTAATGAGAACGAAGGGAGGGGATCGATGAGACAAAGAAGAGGAGGCGAAAGGGTCGAGAAAATGCAGAATGAGGAGTTGGAGGGCAGAATGAAAATATATATATATATATATATATATATATATATATATATATATATATATATATATATATATATATATATATATATATATATATATCGAAAGCGCCCACTATAACTAAAAAGAGTGAGAAAGTTGTGCCCCACCAAATTAATTAACTATTTGTATCAGAACAAGACATGGAATAAGGTCTTGTTTCAATCTTGTTATCCAAACGCGTTTGGTTATAAACGAGAACAACAATTTTCGTCTTTTTGGAATAACCTGGTATAAGATTAGAACTACTGTTCTAATCTTTTTCTAGAATAAGACTTGTTCTCATTTGAGAATAAGCTTAATTAAAGTAAATATAACTTTAATTAATCTAATATTTTAACTAATATAATTATTTTATTAATTAATTATTTAAGTATTTAGATAATTAACTAATTAAATTATTAAATTATTTATTATTAATAATACTCATTATTGTTAATTATTTTATCAATAAATTGAGAATAAGCTTAATTAAAGTAAATATCATTTTAATTATTGTATTAACTCTTTAATAAATCTAATATTTTTACTAATCTAATTATTTTATTAACTAATTATCTAACTATTAGATAGTTAAATTATTAAATTATTTGTTATTAATTGAATTATTTATTACTAATACTCAATATTGTTAATTATTTTATTAATTAATATTCAGAATTATCGAATAATAGTTAATTAAATAAATTAAATTATTATTTAATAAATTTTTATATTAATTATTTAGATAAATTATTATTATTTTAAAATTATAATTACTCTTATTTTTACTATTCCAATCTAACTTTTCAAACGTTATTTTTCTTATTTCTAGAAACAATCTAATTTTTCATCCAAACGTAAAATTAGCTTTGTTACTGCTTATTCCTGTGTATTTCTGAAATAAACCGTTCTAATTTATATCTGAACCAAACGCAGCTTTTAGAGAGTTAAAGAGGAAGCGCGTCCCACTTTTTGAATCCCGTAGAAATTAATAGTAGTTTATATAAATATTAACATCCCTCTCATCTATATTTTTTAAGAAACCATATTTGTATCTATATTTATTTTATTTTATTTTTTGAATGCAAATTCAAATAGAAATATATATTGAATACTAAATTTTGACATCTATATTGTCATCCTATTGAATTTGTGGAGTTTGTTCTAACCACTTTGACCCCTTATGCACGATTCCCTTAATTAAAGATAAATACTTAAACCCATGAAACCCTATTTATGACAACAAAGGTAGCACCAAGGCCATCAAGAAAACAAAAATTGAATCAAAATGCCCAAACATAAGCTAATTTGGTACATAAAATAGTGGCCCAAGTGGACCATATGGGTTCAATAGCTTGTAAAGCTTTTTTTTTTTTTTTTTTTTTTTTTTCCTTATTTGAGTTTTTCCACTCTTATTATGAAATTTTTATCCAAAATTTTATAAACCATGATTTTTTTAAAAGAAAATCTTATGAAAGTTTAAGCGGTAATCAAATCCTTAGATTTCTTCTTCCTCATTCTCTCTCTACGTTTTCTCTGGATTTCCACTTTCGTTTTCGGGATTTTGGAGTGTGGACATAGAAGAAGACTCTGGTAGTCCTCTTCGCATCTGATCCGATCTGCGCAGCCGATCTGCAACCAAAAGATTCGTGGAGAGTCAAGAATTATCAAGATAAGTACGATCCAAAAAGACTATAAAACAAACTACCCGACCCGGTTTTTGGTTTCTGGATACGTTGGCTATCCAGTTTGTAAGTTTTCGCTGCCCTTTAATTCCAACCATTATCTTTAAAACAACAACAGAAACATGTGAGAGAAAGTAAAGAAACAAAAATATTATATTATGAAACTCATGACTAGATATATCTTATCTTTTTGTTAATAATAATAAAAAAAAAAGAAGATATTTTTGTTCTCAAACAAATCACCTAAAAAACTGGTTACTCGTGAGTCTCCTAAAATATTTGTGTGTCTCCTAAAATGCGCGCGTGGGGGTTATTCGGGAGTCTCCTAAAATACTTTTAATTTAATGAGTACCCACTCATTTTATCTATAATATTTTGGATCCAAAAAATTAGTGCTTAAACCTGTAATTTTGTTGATAGGTATTGCGGTGTCTATTTAATAGTGGGACTCAATTGATAAGCACTAATGAACAAAAAGCATAGCAATTTCTAGAGTTCACCTAGAGGAGTACTATCACAGTAATTATTAGTATTTATTATCAACTTCTCTAACCCATAAATCAATGATATTTTATATATCACCACTAATCCCTAGATATTCAAGGACTAAAAAATAAATATCAAGTATTATTTTTTTACTATCAAAAATATTATAGCTTCATTCACGATTCCCAACATCTATGTAAAATGAATTGGAATTGAAGTATGGATTTTTTTTTCCTTTTTTTTTTTTCTCTTTTTTGAGGGGAAAGAATGAATTATTAAACACCAGTGCCGGCACGGCCCGGCCCGACATTGCCCGCCTTTTTTGAGGCCCGAAGGGTCTGCACGGCATGACCCGAGGGTCCAGAAGAGACCGTGCCGGGTCCAGAAGAGGCCTGCGGCTCGGCACGGCACGACCCGCTTGAGTAGTGCCAGCGGGGCCAGCACGGTCCAACCCCAAGGCCCAAGGCTTGGGCCTTAGGGTTTGAACTCCTAGGGAGAAGAGTTTCTGGCCTTCTCCCCAGAAACACTCCTCCCAAGATCTACGAGGAAGGGTTTTAATTTAATGGACCAAATAATTTTAGACCAAAATTCTATTTTAAATATACTTTATTTAAAACTAAATACTTATAATTTTTTAATATTTTTTTTTAAAATATTTGTTATTTTATAATAATGTTTATAAATTTTAAATTTACAAAATATAAATTTTTTAAAAAATAATTTATTATTTATATTTAGAATTATATATATTTTTAAAAAATAAATAAAAATTTTAAGAGACGGGCGCGGAGCACGGCCCGGCCCGGATTGGAAGCCTGGCAGACCCTGGCCCGTTTCAGCCCGACAAATATGGGCCCACATTACACCCCTAGCTAGGTTTCCTACTAGATTGATTTTCTAAGTTAATTGATTCTCTCACTCTCTCTGTTTAGCTATCTAATTCCAAACCAAAATTTAAATTTTTTTGAAATTATTTAATTTATTACTTCACTAGGTCTGATTTGGCTGTAAATTAAATAGTTAGACCCAAATCGACCTAAGTTTATTGATACATTGTTAATTATATTTTAATTGGTTGTGATACTAATTAATAACAATGATATATATATATATATATATATATATATATATATATATATATATTCCTAAATTAAATTAGCCATAATCATTGTTAGGTAATCAGTTTGGTACGTGTTTGGTGGCCTAACCATGCCTTCTTATTCGTTTCTAATTCGAAGAAAAGATGGTCAAATAATTTAGAAATATACAAAAGATGTGTATGTATGTGTATATATAAAACATTTATAAAATATTAATTAAATTTGCATGTATACGCGCATATAGAAAACATGTATGGTCGTTAAACCACCAAACACCAAACTTACGTAACAAGATTATGGCTAATTTAATTTAGGGTTATAACATAGTGTTGGTATGATGCTTATCTGAGTTACTAATTAATCTAAGGTTTCGAAATTGTAACCATGGCCTAATGAATGAATTTATAGTATACGAATGTACAATGCACGGAGTGCCAGCTTGAGTAAAGCAAAACTTAACTAAAACATTAAAATCATAAAAATTGTTCACTTATTATGGTCTTGGGTTTAGTGTTATCAAATTCATCTATTATCTTATTTGATTTATTTTGGGTTTGGTTTAATAACTCATGTACGTATAATTAGTAGGCTAATTGGTAATGAATTTTTAGTTTTAATTGACCCGTTAGTATATAAGATCAAGTAGCTAGGATTATTATATTGGATATAGTGTAGGTAGAATTCTTTTTTACTTTTCAGGATTTTTTTTTATGTAATATTCAAGAACGAGTCGGTAAAAAGATAATTTTTTTATTCAGCAAAAAGAGTTTTTTAATTGAAATATTGAATACTTATTGTAATAGATTGGTAATTTCTAATCAAATCTTATAATCTTCTTAATTTGATAATGAATTTAATCTTTTCGTATCCGTGAATGTAGTCTGGTTTTGGATGAACTATGTAAATCTTCTTACCTTAGAATTTTTTTTTTTTTCATTTCATTCATTCCGAATTTCGCACTCTTTGATTGTGGATGATTAAGATACAACATGCATATTAATTTATTAGTATTATTAGTATTTTGTTAGTACAGTTATTATCGGACTACATATAATTAAAAATAAAAAAAAGCAGCAAATCCTGGCTAAACAAGTATTATTTATTCGATAAATTTTAGTATTAATAGTAAAATTAATCAAGTTTATTATTATTATTATTATTATTATTATTATGAACGTACGACAGCATCCTAAACCTACCAGGAATAAGACAGCAACAATGAAGAGTTCAGCAGAGGAAGTACATTTCAGCTGGACAGTTATAGGATGTGAGCATTAATAATCGTGCTACAAAATGTTATTATTATTACCATTATTATTTTTATTTTTAAGAAAACGACGTAACAGTAGCACCCAACATATATATCTATTTAAGGTTGGCAGGACGAAGGAGAGAGGTGGGGGGGAGTGAGGAAGCGACGGTCCACCGAATCGCGTGGCCCACCACCGTCGGATCCATGATTTGCGACCCTCATTTCGCCGGGACGGCGGGACCCACTCTCGTGATAAAATATTCCGTGCACCACCCCTCAACATTTTTTTTGGCTAAATTACAGAAAATTTTTTTATAATATTTTATTTTTTCACTTTGTTTCCTTATCTTTTAAAGGCCTATATTTTATCCCATCATAATTACCGAATTATCTTTAAAGGGCATTAACGGAAGAGGTAAATTGACGAAAATACTCTTATCTTTTATTGGAGGGAAAAGATAATGGAGGGAAGAGAAATAGGTTTAAACTTATTTCCTGCAATTCTTAAAAGGTATTTTGGGTATATTCAATAATATTTTAAAAAAAACTGACGGCTCACTCACGAAATGGTGACGGCGGGGGTAAATACATATTTTGGTAATTACGATGGGACAAAATGTAGACTTTTAAAAAATATGGGAACAAAGTGAAAAAACGGAATATTACAGAAATATTTTATGTAATTTAACATATTTTTTATATTAAAAATAAGGAATAATATCTTATATATCCATTCATATTTCAAAAATATTTTATTTATCTTTATTTTTCTTTGTTTCGAATATACCCTTCAAATTTTTCTCTCTTATTTAAAATTATTACTATTGTTAGTACCCGCTAAATTTTCATCCTAGTTAAAAAAAATTAAAATACCTAAATGAGAAGAGTTGGCGACGGTAAAGGATATATTTGAAAAAGTAAAAAATTAAAATATTTTTATTATCAGTGTAATTAAGATATAATTGAATAGATAAAATAGTAATTTTTCAAAAATAATGTATTTTAGTAATAAAATTTAACTCTAGGGGTATATTTGAAAGAACTTAATTTTAGGAATGTTTGTTTCACCGTAACTTGTTTGGTTCATCGAAAATTATTATGGTCGAATGTTCACTTCATCTAAAATATAGAAATTGACTTTTTTCATGGACAAAATCAATTATGATAAAGTAGGGTGAGGAAGAAAAAATAAAATAAAATATTTTTAAAAAAACTTAATTATGATAATATTTGGGTTACATTTTTAAAAGGGGCAATTTCCTACATACTCCTAAAAATTTTCCTGTTTTCAGATTTACCCCTCTTAGAAGGCTAATATTAAAACTACCCTTCTTACGTTCCAACTTCTTTCCAAAATACCCCTGAAGTTAAACTCTGTTAGTGTACCGTTTGGAACTGCCGTTATCTGTGTGTAATTACTATTTTGCCCTTTCAAATATACTCTAAACCCTAAAACCCTAAACCCCTAAACCCTAAAACCCTAAACCCTAAAACCCTAAAAAACCCTAAACCCTAAACCCTAAAACCCTAAACCCTAAACCCTAGAACCCTAAAAAACTCTAAACTCTAAACCCTAAAACCCTAAACCCTAAACCCTAAAACCTTACAAAATCCTAAACCCTAAACCCTAAACCCGGGCAAAATAGGTATATCTGATAGTTTTCAACTCCGATTATTATTTAACTCTAGTTTAACCCTAGTTAACTTAACAAAAGGAAACGGTAAGGGTATTTTTAATAACGGTGGAACGTATGAAGGGTATATTGGAAAGAAAAAAATAAGACGGGTAAATCAGATATTTCTTCATATTTCAGGGGTACACAGGCAATTATCCCTTTTTAAAATATGATAAAATTTGATTAGTTAAGTATTAATATATATTTTATTTAATATATATGTTTAAAATACGATAAAAATTAATTTGTTAAATATTAATAATTTTTTAATTTAGAATTTTATTTGTTGCATCATTATAATTTATATATTAAAAATTTAATATAATTATATTTAAATTTTATTTTATAATTGTATAGAAATATAATTATATTATTATTTATTTATTATATTATAATTTATTATAATTTATTAAGTTACAAAAAGATAATAATGTCATAGGAAGGTAAATTTACGAGCGGTGTGAAAATTGAATAATTTTCGGTAATACAAATAGAAAAAATAGAAAATTATATTTTTTACATCATTCATTTTCTACCAAACAAACAGTAGAACTGACAAAAGTTTATTTTCACAATTATCAAAATAAAAAGTAAAAGTGAAATAGTTTTCTCCCAAACTCTAGTTCAATCCAAAATCTATTTCAATCCAAAATCTATTTACATCGAAACAAATAAATCATGAAGAATATTTTTAACATTAGCTTTCTAAAATAAATAAATAAATAAATAAATTTTTTTGAGAAGTATGAAAGTAATTACCCCTAAAAATAAAGTCTAATTCTATAGATGTGATTTTTATTCAAAGAATTCATGCTTAAATCTAGACATCAAAATAAGTAACTCTTTGTTTATTATTATTATTATTATTATTTTGGGCTCAACAATCTCATATGCTCCGCGAGCTCCTAAAATCCTTTTAAGCTAGTCATAAATTTTGCTTTTAAAAAATTGATAACTGAATCATCCCCCTCCTCAGATCTCTTATTGAGTAAGCTAACCAGTTACGCAATTTGCGTGATAATTTAAAAATTATTGAGTATAAAATATATAAATATTGTTCTTTAATAATTTAAAATTTTGAAATACAACGATTATTTTATATAAATTTTATAAAAAATAATGATGCGAAGAGAAGGATTAAATCTAATTCATCGAAAATAATATTAAATAAATATTATTGATTTTTGATATGTAGAATTTTTTTATATTACAAAACATGATAAAAATATATATTCTATTTGTATTTGTAGATAGTAATAATATATTACAAATTTTACAATCATTACAAAAAAATAAAGAAGTATATTTTTTACATGCTTTTGTCCTTATTTTTTTTTGTTTCTCAATTGTATTAGGCCACCCATCCTACCAAACAAATTTTAAATTATATTTTAAAATATTCATATGTAGAATTTTTAAATATTATATAATGCATCTAAAAAGTTTACATTTCAAATCGCAAGCAAAATATGCTTTGTATGGTAAGAAAATATGATTTAAAGATAATGTGTTTCCTTTTAAATAGTAGGTAAGAAATATACAAAACTAAATTGGAGTATTTTGGATTAACTGTCTAATTTTTTAAAATTTTAATTTTATTATCTAATATTTTAATATGTTTGATTTAAATTGATCGACAAAAATATTTTGACTTAAAAATTTAAACTAATTACTTAATTTTATAAATTTATAGTTACGAAAATTATATGATGTGTACTGAGTTTATAAAAAAAAAAAAATGACGCATTAAAATAATAAAGCTTTTGAAAGATTGAACAATAAAATTAAAATTTTGAAATAGTTGGATAAGTAGCCGATTCAAAATAGTCCACGCTCCAAATAAGTTGAGCATATATTTATCTGAATAGTAATACCACGACACATAAATTGCACTAATAAATTAGTAAACTTAGGTATCGTTTGGTAACGGAATAACCAGAACTAGCTATTTTGGGGATAGGTATAAAATACGGAATAAGAGCGAAAAAGCGTTTGGTTCGGTTCCAGGAATAAGAGATTTTGTGTTTGGTATGAGAATGAGGAATAAGAAGAATAAAGAGGTTGTGATGATGAGAGTGTATTGGAAAGGAAAAGAGAGAGAGGAGAGAGAGAGATTTGTGATGATGAGAGTGTATTGGGAAGGAAAAAAGAGAAAGGAGAGAGAGAAATTTGTGATGATGAGAGTGTATTGAAAAGAGAGAAAGGATGGGAGGAGGGATAGTTTAATAAAAAAAAAAATTATAAAATAATAGATAAGAAATGTTGTTCCAGCTTATTCTGCTTGTACTAGAACTACTGTACCGAATAATTCTTGGTGCGTTTGGTAGAATAAGGGGGATAAACCTTTTATTCCCGGTTCTAGCCCCGAAACAAACGGTACCTTAGCATATATCTCCTCAACTTTTTTTTTTTTTTTTTTTTTTTGCCTTTTCAAATCACATTGAGTGGTACCCAATGCTAAGCATATATCCTAAAGTAAATTCTGATTTTGAAATTTCTATAATAAATTAAGTTGTTCTAAAAGTGCGTGGCGTAGGGGACGAACTCGTACACCGGGTGCATGCAACGATATCTCCACTTACCATCTCCGGGCCCCTGTCGTTTTCGCGAATCTCCACGCACCCGCTCATCTTTTCACGTTGCTCCCAGGAATATGTATGTGGGGGTGTGTTACTGTGCATGTGATGTGTTGCGATTTGTATTTTACCTTCTGCTTCTGTTCTATCATATCAACAGCCGTTCGATGTGATGGACGGCTGTGATGAAAAGAGAGTGCGTGGCCCCACATCGAACGGGAGGACTCTCCCCAAGCTCTGCCCCTTTGGTAGCAAGTTTTTTTTTTTTTTTTTTTTTTTTTTTTTTTTTTTTTTTTTTTTTTTGGATGTGGTGCCTACAATAGCAAACACTCTTTTTTTTTTTTCTTAGAAAAAAAAAATTAATATAAAGTAATTAAATTTTAAATTTAAAATCTCAAAATAGGAACAATGGATGAACATTTATTTTTATAATGTCAACGTGTTTTTTCACTTATTCTTTAATGAGATTTTTGCTTGTTTTTGAAAATATGTGTATTTTATTCAGTATATTTCTTTAGTTAAAATAGATAAAATTTATCTAGACGATAAATTCTTTTGTATTTGAGCTCCAAATTTTTAAAAGTATTATGTCATTAGTGATTATGGGTTTTAGGTGTTTGGATGAAAATTTGTATGATTAAAATAATAGTAATTTTTTACGATTTAGTCAGTGGTCGATAAAATAATATGATCTAAAAAGTTGAATTGATTAGAGTGATAGATCTAACGGTAAAAAACTTATAATCATCGAGTGCTTAATAGTTTTAAAAGCACCATAATAGCCACACTTATTATTTTGAATTGGCTATTCAAACTTTCAAAATTTCCGTAGATAATATTTTGATTTTAAAATTTAAACTAAATATTTTAATTAATGTATAGTTACGAGAATTACATGCATGAAATATATTAACCAAACTTGTAAAAATAAATCACGCATTCAAATTTTGAAATTAAAGTATTGTTGTCTAACTTAAATCAAATAAATTGAGATATCGAAAAGTAAAATTAAAATTTTAAAAAATTTGATAGTTGATTCAAAATGGTTTATAGTTGAGATAAGTTTAGCATATTTTTACTTTTCCATTTTTTTTATAAAAAGTATAATTAAATATTTTAAAATAAAATAAATTACTTTGCGGATAAAATATAATATCTTTTTAAATTAATTATATATGGTTGCCGAGGCCTTCCAAGGAGCTAAAGTTGGACTCTTACAAAGTTTTTTTTTTTTTTTTTTTTTTTTTCTTTTTTTCTTTTAAATCTGTTAGGCTTTCATAAAAATAGTTTTTCTGAAGATTTCATGAAAATAAAAACTCTCCTTTTCATTTTTAAGATATTTTATCTAGAATATCTTGGATGCATGCATGAATTCCTTGTTCCATATAATCTTTTAGGTACCGTTTGGTTCGGGGATAAGAAAAATTTTGTTATACCGGGGATAGGTATAGATTATGGTATTTGCAAGAATTAGTGTAAATTTGCGTTTGGTTGGGTTTATGAGTTATACCGGGTTTAAAGAAATTTGTGTTTGGTAAATTATATAGGAATAAGGAGAATAAGATGAATCGGAAAAAATTGTGTTTGGTTGAGTATAGAGGAATAAGAAGAATTGATAGGGGATAATTATGTGTTTTGACTATTTTGTCCTTTAAAATAAAGTTTAAATGTGAGTAAAAATTTTAATTTTTAAATTTATATAAATTTTAAAAAGTACATAATAAAAATTAAAGTTTAAGTGGGAGTAAAAATTTTAAATGAGAGTAAATAAAAATTAATTTTTAAATTTTAAGTGGGAGTAAAAATTTTAATTTTTAAATTTATATAAATTTTAAAAAATTTATAAAATAATTGTATAAATTTTATAAATTTAAAATTAATAATTTTTTTTATAAAACTGAAATAAAATAAAATTTTTACATTTATTAAAAAAGAAGTTAAAAAAATAATATTTATTAAATAAAAAATTTAAATTTTAAAATTTATAAATTTAAATATTTTTTAAAATTTAAAAATTCTAATTTAAAATTTTAAAAAAATTAATTTTTATTAGTGTATGAAACAAAAAAAAAAAAAAAAAATTGCCGTGGAGAGAGAGAGAGAGAGAGAGAGAGAGAGAGAGAGGAGGTGCAGAGAGGAAAGGATGGAATCGTGTGACAGTGTGCCTCGATCTCCGTGCCAATGCATGAATCCCAGGCAATTCCAGCTCGGGGTGGGAATCCGAATTCCCACCCCCATCCCCCTAAAATCAGAAAAGCAGGAATTTCAATTCCTGCTTTTTCGGTTCCCGTTTGGAAATAGATACGCAAATAAGGGGGATATTCCCCTTTATTTCCGTTACCAAACGGTGCCTTAATTTACTTTAAAAAATTGTGCATTTGATT
Source organism: Tillandsia leiboldiana (assembly GCA_029204045.2). Lineage (NCBI taxonomy): Eukaryota > Viridiplantae > Streptophyta > Magnoliopsida > Poales > Bromeliaceae > Tillandsia > Tillandsia leiboldiana. Next base: position 3,964,230 of record CM055071.1, read on the forward strand.
AAAAAGAAGTGTGATTTGATAGTTAGAATAAAAAATTATATTCGGACTTCAATTTTTTTTTCCCATAATATTATAACATATTAAATCATGAATAGTAAAATTTTCAAAGAAGTAAAAATTAAACTCTTTATTTATTATTATACTAATAAATTATCATAAAAAATATATTATTTTTGAAAAAACTTATTATGATATCCAAGCATGACCTAAGTATAGTGCACACACAAATATAAGATATGTACAAGGATGTGAGCATAGATATATACTTAGGCAAGTATAGAATAGTTCTACTATTTAAATTTAAGGCCAACCAAAATGTAAGAGATCTACACTTTTTGAATTTTAATTATTATATTAAAATTTTAAATTTTAATTTTTTTAAAAACTTTTTACACTATAATAGAACTGATCATCTAATTTATTATTTGCGAGCCGGCTTATGTTCGGCTGATTCGCTTGTGGATAGCTCATTGACAGCCCAAGAAATAGATGCAAGTTATCACTTATGAGGGATATATACGCAGAGCTAGGCTTGTACTTTTATAAATATGTTGGTTTTCTTATTCTTAAATTATTTTTAATGTTGGGATTTTTGAATGGATGATCAACTCCGTTAAATTTGATCTAGAATATTTAAAAGATTTAGAAAATAAATTTCGTAATTTTTTGATATCATTTGCCTAGTGATCAAAGAGGCTTCTGTATTTCTAAGTTATTTTGAATGTTGAGACTTCCGAATGGGTGATCGACTTCGTTAAACTTGATCTAGAGTATTTAAAAGATTTAGAAAATAAATTTCGTGATTTTTTGATATCATTTGTCTAGTGGTCGAAGGGGCTAAAAATCAACCATTTTAATAGTTGTGGTAAGCCGCTTGCGAGTTTAATGGTATATAAATATCTAAATCACGTAAAATTTTAATAAATTTCTTTTTATATTATATAAAACAAGCTTAATATTTTTGACTTAAAATTTTAGTATCATATCATCATATTTTGTAAGATTTTTATTTTCAGCCATTGATTTTGAGCATTTTCGATTACTAGGTAAATGATATTGAAAAATCAAAAAATTTATTTTCTAAATACTTCAAATATTCTAGATCATGTCTAACGGAGCCGATTGTCCATTCGGAAATCCCAATATCGAAAACAATTCGGGAGCACAGAGACCTTCGTGCTTCCAAAAACACACGTCTTACTCTCTCTCTCTCTCTCTCTCTCTCTCTCTCTCCCTTCTTGGTGCTATTAATTTTTTAACCATTGAATTAAAAGATGTGCGGTTAGGATGATAGTGGTCCCCTATGGTTTAGTGAGTGGTTGGTTGACTATTAAAAATCTTAGGAGACCACTATAATTCCAACCGCACATGCTTTCATCCAAGGTTGAAAACTTGGTAGCACTCATTACTTGGTGCTATCGATAGTATTCCAGTCGCACTCTCTCTCTCTCTCTCTCTCTCTCTCTCTCTCTCTCTCTCTCTCTCTCTCTCTCTCTCTCTATATATATATATATATATATATATATATATATATATATATATATATATATATATATATATATATATATATATATATACTAGTTGAGCGTACATGCAAATGCACCTAACAATTATTTTAATAGTTATCTTAAATTAAAATAAATTTTTTGTGCTTATATATTTTTAAAAGCACAAGCTTAATTATGCTTGTGAATTTTTTATCATTGAATTTGTATTGATATTTGTATTGTTGTAAAGTCAACTAAAAAGTGAGAAAAAGAGAGTAAAATAGCACGGATCTCAATACAAATCTAATGGTAAAAAATTCGCAAGCACAGTTGGGCTTGTACTTTTAAAAATATATAAGCTATACTCTCTCTCTCTCTTTATCTCTCTCTCTCTCTCTCTCTCTCTCTATATATATATATATATATATATATATATATATATATATATATATATATATATAACTAGCCTACTATGCTATCGATAATATCAAGTCATTGATGCTATCAAGTTTTTAACTATTGGATTAAGAAATGTGCGGTTAGAATAATAGTGGTCCCCTAGGGTTTAGTGGGTGGTTGGTTGAATAGTATAATCCAAGGGGTGGAAATGATCTAAGAGATAGATCTAATGGTAAAAAAATTAATAGCAATATTTGCTTGTTGTTATCGATAGCAATCCAGACGGACTTTATATATATATATATATATATATATATATATATATATATATATATATATATATATATATATATATATATATATATATATATATATATATATATATTCCTGCTACTATATTATTAATAGTACCAAGTTATTGGTGCTATCAAGTCTTCTACCCTTAGATCAACCCCTTTGATCATTTTCACCCGTTAGATTTTACTGTTTTCTCAACCACCTATTAAAGCCAAGGGGCGCACTATCATCTCAACAACAAATCTTTTAATGCATGGGTTAAAAACTTAATAGCACCAATAACTTGGTACTATTAATAGTATTCCAACCTCTCTCTCTCTCGCTCTCTCTCTCTCTCTCTCTCTCTCTCTTTTTATATATATATATATATATATATATATATATATATATATATATATATATATATATATATATATATATATATATATATATATATATATATATATAGTAGGACCTGTGTGCTTTTAGAAGCACGGAGCCCTCCATGCTCTCAGGTTGTTTTTAATGTTGGGACTTCCGAATGGACGATCGACTATATTATACTTGATTTAGAATATTTGAAATATCTAAAAAATAAATTTTGCGAATTTTTGATATAATTTACCTAGTGATCGAAAGGGTTTAAAATCAACGGCTGAAAATAACAATCTCACAAAATGTGATAGTATCATACTAAAATTTTAGATTAAAGATATTGATTTTGTTCTAGATAGTATAAAGAATTTTCTATCAAAAATTGACGTGATTTAGATATTTAAACTTGCAAACGGCACACCACGACCATTAAAATTGTTAATTTTGAGCCACTTTGATCATTAGTCAAATAAAATAAAAATTTCATGAAATTTAATTTCTAAGTCTTTTAAATACTCTAAATCAACTTTAACGGAGCCGATCGTCTATTCGGAAGTCCTAACATCGAAAATAACTTGGGAGCACGGAGACCTCCGTGCTTCTAAAAGCACACAAGCCTATCTCTCTCTCTCTCTCTCTCTCTCTCTCTCTCTCTCTCTCTCTCTCTCTCTCTCTCTCTCTCTCTCTCTCTCTCTATATATATATATATATATATATATATATATATATATATATATATATATATATATATATGCAGAGAGAGAGAGAGAGAGAGAAAGCGCGCGCTAGACTCCTATACTTTCGAAAGTATGGAATCCTCTATACTTGTAAGTTGTTTTTGATGATGGGGCATTTGATTCGGCGATCGATTTTATTAGACACGATCTACAATATTGGAACTATCTAAAAATCAAATTTCATAATTTTTTTATTTTGTTTGGCTAATGAACTAGTAGCCTCAAAATAAACGGCTAAAATTAAAAATTTTATAAAAAATAATGATAACAAATTTAAATTTTAAATCGAAAGTATTGATCTCTTGATATTAAGCAGAATTTTTTATTAAAATTTTACCTAATTTCGATTCTTCTACACCGTTAAACTTACAAGCGTGTCACATCGGCCGTTAAAATAGTCGTTTCTAAGACCATTTGATCACTTGGTAAATAATGTTGAAAAATTATAAAATTTAATTTTTAAATAGTTCTAATAGTGTAATATCTAACGGAGCCGATCATCAAATCGGATGATCTATCATCAAAAATGACTTATAAGTACGGAGGCTTACGTAATTTTGAAACCATAGAGATGATATATATATATATATATATATATATATATATATATATATATATATATATATATATATATATATATATATATATATATATATATATATATATATATATATATATATATATATATATATATATATATATAATTGAGCTTCTATACTTGTAAAAGCACCAAGTTATTTGTGCTTGTGAGTTTTTTACCTTTGGATGTTGGAATATGCGGTTAGGATAATGATGGGCCCCTTGGGTTTAGTGGGTGGTTAGTAGAATAGTATGATCTAAGCGATAGAATTAATCAAAGGGTTAGATCTAACGGTAGAAAACTTACCAGCACCAATTGCTTGGTGCTTGTACAAGCACAATAGCCGGACTATATATATATATATATATATATATATATATATATATATATATATATATATATATATATATATATATATATATATATATATATATATATATATATATATATATATATATATATTAGGTTGAAAAGCTTCTAATAGTAAAGTCGTTGGTACTATTAAATTTTTGACTATCAGATTAAGATTTGTGCAGCTAGAATAATAGTGGTCCTCTAAAATTTATTAGATAATTGATGAAATAGTGTGATTTAACGAATTAAAATGGTCAAAGTGGTAGATTTCATAGTAAAAAAATTAATATATAGCATCAAATACTTGATGCTATTAGAAGCACTCTAGTCGAACTCTATATTTATACATCTTCCTAAATTAGTAAAGATGTAAGGTGTCTACGTAGCAATAAATCATTTACATAAAGAAAAATATTAATAGTATACCCCAAAAGGGATGTACATCTTGTTGGCTATTTATTTATGGATTAAATAGGTCCAACTTTCTGTCTCGTGACAATAGGCCCAAAAGACTAATAAATTGAGTTTGGTGAGCCCAATAAGTTGAGTGGGGCTGCGGTCCACAATAGACCTAACGGCAAGAGGCCCAATAATAGACCCAACGTCCAGGTGTGTTGAGTCCGGTCGAGACCCGTGGGCGCTGTATCTATACACTTTAAGTGAATTGGTTGCGTATTTCTAACAGCTCGAACTTTTGGAATTAATGGTTAGCGCCAATGATCCTACACATCTTACTCTCCACCTATTTCAGAGTGGAGTGAATTTTACTGATCACTTTAAAGTGACCAGTAAAAAATCCCCCCAGGATGGTATACATTGGGCACCAATAAACCATTTACATGTACTTTAAAATTTTTCTATTGAGTGCTCGAGCCATCTTTCTGGAATTCTAATTTCAATACCTAATTGTCTCCAACCACTAAAGTAATTATTTGCTAAGCCTGATGTACTATATATATTCATACATCAGTACTTGATTTCTAAAAAGCAGGAATTTGTTCCAGGATTATTCTTAATTTTCATAGGTTTTGTGTGTTTTAACTTTTTTTTTTTTTTAATGCAAATTTGTTAAATTAGATGAAATAATTATTTGTCTCTAAAATCTTAGGATAAAAGAGAATGTTCTGACACTATATTAAATTATATAAAATAATTATTTATATCTAAAATCTTTAGTTAAAAAAGGGCGGTAATTTTAATATATATTTATATTTAACACAATCATATTTATTGATATATATATATATTTTTTAAAAAAGTATTAATTTCTATCTCCTTTTTTACCATTGAGAATTGGAAGAGGAAATTAAAATCAGCTTTTGGTCTAAAAAAGTAGGAGATTCAAATTTGGAACTTTTTGTTGTGGAGAATTTACTGCTGCTATTGTTGCTGCAAATAACAGTTGCAGTATATTGTCCTTCAACTTTGTTGGGCCTTTGAAAAGGCAAAAGCTCATTGACAACTATAATCTCTAATTTGCAACCACAAGAGTTGGTGCAAAAGTAGCATCCACTACACAACAAGTTACATTCATTCATTGAATCATATCATGCATATCATACTTAATTTGTACATAATAATTAACTAACATTGTGGACCACTCAATGTGATCAATCAATTTTGAGAGGCCAACAAAATTTGCCTTACATTTTACATGGAAAATGAAAAGCAGAAAAGTGTGGTGCCGATTCGATACATTGAATAGTTTACTTCACTCAAAATATATATTTAATTTAGATATAATGTTTTATTATATTATATAGGACAGTGAGATCACAAACTAAGAGAAGTCTAAATAGACAGCAGAAGAAGAGCTCTCTCTGATTACTAAAATCTCACTGAGACAGTTCAGTGAGCTCGTGAATTTTTTCCACGTAATGGAGATAACGGAGGAGTGATTTAAAAAGAGCTCAATAAAGAAAAGTAAGATTGTAATGATTCGGCCCACTAGCAATAATAACTCGTTGGGCCCACACCATAGGCCCACACCATAGCCCAAAATGGTTAAGTCCAGTTATTATTACTAGTGTCCGTGTTTCATATAAACCCAATTACAATTCCATCCACATCCGATGGGAGCGTCATAAACTCCTTCCGTTTAGGCCTGACGTCCTCATCAGCCCAAACACACACAGCAGCCCAAGATCATCAGACTTGTCTCGTCGAGACTCGCCGCACACTTCCGGCTGGTTATTGGATCTGATACCAAATGTAACGACCCGACCCACTAGCAATAATAACTCGTTGGACCCACACCACAGTCCAAAATATTTAAGTCCAGTTATTATTATTAATGTCCGTGTTTCATATAAACTCAATCACAATTCTATTCACATCCGATGTGGGACTATTGGGGGCGTTATAAAGCTACTATTCATTCAAATTTATTTTAATAAAGGAATGGAAATTGGAATTTGAAACAAAAGTGAATGTGCTTTCCCCACTTCTTCCTAGTTCCTATGATATGGTACTATGCTAGTAATGCTCTACACACAATATTATCCTTGTTTGTAGAATACCTTATTTTACTTAATTGAAGGTGCAATTCATTTGTTAAGATAGGCTCCTAGATCCCCTACTCTGCCATTTTCAGCAATCACAACTATTCAATTGTCAGTACAGCATATATATATGGAAAATGCTATGTGTACACCCGTAAGGGGTGTACATCTCACACCCCCACCCATCTAAGGGTGGGGGTGTGATGATGGGTCACTTGATGTGACCCGTAAAAGATATATCGCCACCATTAAAATGGTGGAGATGTATGATATACACCCCTTCGGGGTGTACATGTAGCATTGCTCATATCAAGTGACCCATCATCACACCCCCACCCTTAGATGGGTGGGGGTGTGAGATGTACACCCCTTACGGGTGTACACATAGCATTTTCCTATATATATATATATATATATATATATATATATATATATATATATATATATATAATAGCATTTTACAATCTGACAAAGTTATAAACACTGTAAATTAGCATATTTTTTGCATGAGGTCCAGAGCTAATTGAGTTGTAATTAAGGAGCAAACCATCACATGATCAAAATTTTGAAATAATTTTGTTGAAATTGATCAGAGAATTAAAATTGCTAGTTGAATAGATTAGAAATATTAAATAATGTAGAGCTCACCATAAAAATTTGATTGGTGAGTTGAGCAATACATTCTACTTGATGTTTCTAATATGTTAATTTATGTTCAAGTAATATTTTTATAGTATTTAGTTTTATACTATTCATTAATAAATAGTCCTTTTTGGCACCATGGTGATTACAACTAGTTCAACAAGTGCTCTGACTTAGGAATATTTCAGACCAAGTAATGCCGAATTAAATGGATGAATTTATTTCGTGCGTAGGCCGTCATGAATTAATGACATGCAAGAATTGCTGCAAGATCCTTCAAAATTTTTTGCTAAGAGTTTTTTTTATGCAGAAGAGTACACACAAAAAATAGTTTCTTATAATTTTTAATTAGTTCACATGCATACTCTAACAATTTTATATTAATTTATCAATATATCAACTTCCTATAAAAATAGAAAAATGCTATATGTACACCCCATCCCGGGTGCACATCCTACACCCTCACCCATTCAATGGGTGAGGGTGTGAGAAGGGGTCACATCAAGTGACCCCAAAGGCACCCCACCCATTGGATGGGTGGGGTGTAGGATGTACACCCCTTTCGGGGTGTACATATAGCATTGCCCATAAAAATAATAGGAGTAATTCTTTATAGGAAAATGCTACTTGTACACCCCATTTGGGGGTGTACATCGCACACCCCACCCATCCAATGGGTGAGGTGTGGTGAGGGGTCACTTCACAATTTGTGAAGTGACCCCCCCACCCTTAGATGGGTGGGTGTAAGATGTACACCCCCTTTAGGGGTGTACATGTAGCTAGGGGTGTCAACGAGCCGAACACGAGCGAGCTAGGGTCGGCTCGTGTTCGGCTCGTTTAATAAACGAGCCGAACACGAGCTAGCTCGTTTAAATATCGAGCTGAAAAATTTGGCTCGTGTTCGGCTCGTTTATTAACGAGCCGAACACGAGCTGGCTCGCGAACAACAAGTTTGATTTTTATTCCTACTATTATGTGGAAAGTTGAAAGAAAATTAAAAAATTAAAACTTTAATCTAATAATTAAAATTCATAAAAAATTGATAGTCTAAAATCTAAATAGTAAAATTTATATATATATATATATATATATATATATATATATATATATATATATATATATTCGAGCCGTTATCAAGCCGAACACGAGCGAGCTGACCCCAGCTCGTGTTCGGCTCGTTTATTAAACGAGCTGAAAAATTCGGCTCGTGTTCGGCTCCTTTACTAAACGAGCGATTCGATCCCGAGCTCATTTCGAGCCGAACACGAGCTGGCTCGCGAACAGCGAGCTGGATTGCCACCCCTACATGTAGCGTTGCTCTTCTTTATATATTCCTAAAATTTTTTCTGTTTTTAAATTTATTTTTCTTAGAAGGCTAATATTAAAACTACCCTTCTTACGTTTCAACTTCTTTCTAAAATACCCCTGAAGCTATTTATGTGAAATTACCATTTTGCCCTTTTAAATATACCTTTCTATCATAACCAACTTTTTTTTTTTTTTTTTATGTACCTTTAAAATTTTCAATAGTTTTGATAGATAGGAACAAAATAGATATATTTGATAGTTTTCAACTTCGATTATTATTTAACTCTAGTTTAATCCTAATTAACTTAACAAAGGGAAACGATAACTTAACAAAGGAAAACGATAGGGATATTTTTAAATTTTTAATAACGATGGAACGTATGAAGAGTATATTGAAAAGAAAAAAATAAGAAGGATAAATCAGATATTTCTCCAGATTTCAGAATACACAGACAATTACCTCAAAATAATATATACAAAAATATAAGATTCAGTAAAATAAGGACATTTTTAATTTTTTGGTTTTGAGCTTTGACCGCGCATCCGACTTTGACTTTGTCGGTAGAGAGAATGAAATCGCAAGATTTCACGGTTTGTACGCTTCCAATACTCCCACAACGCGTTTTGTAAGCATGACATTAATCTAAATCTAAAACATAAATTGAATGGAAGAAGAGAACCTTAAAAAATGGCAATTGGCACGTAACGTGTCAGGTTACTGCTTCACCAGATCGCTGTCTGCTGTTGCAGATTGGACAGCTGTCTGCCCGCTGTCGCTTTTTCTGAAAGCGCCGGGTGCGAGCCTGACCGATCCCACACACCCCCAAAACAAGGACCAGACTGCCGTCCTCTCGCAGTCGCTGTCGCCCGCTACCGCCTGCTCGCTCCCGGTGGCCCCCCCCGCCCCCTCCAACCGGTCGACCCCTCTCCCTGACGACAACCTATTACCTGCACCGGCTGTATATGAGCAATATACATTTCTTTTTGGATATATATTTGCCTAAATTACATAAAATCTCCTTCTAATATCCTTTTTTTTATTTTACCCTCCTATTTTTTAAAAGTCGACAATCTGCTCTCTCGTAATTACCGAAATATCTTTAGGGGGCAACGCCGTTAACGGAGGGGGTAAAATGATCATTATGCCCTTACCTTATATTGGAGAGAGAGAGAGAATGCTTTTTAACTTGTTTCCCGCCATTTATTGAGGGTATTTTGGGTATATTAATTTTTTTTTTTCAAAAACTTGACGGTTCACTCACGGTTTTGTGACGGCGGGAGGGTAACTGTATATTTCGGTAATTACGAGGGGGCAGATTGTCGGCTTTTAAAAGACAGGGAGGTAAAGTAGAAAAGCGGGATGTTAGAGGGCGTTTTTTTGTAATTTAGCCTATATATTTTACACCTCACTCATTCAAGAGTGGAGTGTAGCCCACTGGTCATTTCGAAGTGATCAGTAAAATTTACTTTATTCTTAGATGGATGAAATATAAAATATACACTCATTTTTTTATATACATTTTACATCTCACTCATTCAAGAGTGGAGTATAGTCTACTGGTCATTTTCGAAGTGATCATTAAAATTTACCTTATCCTTAAATAAATAAGGGTTAATTGCATACGGCTCTCTGTAAACATATCGAATTGCAGATATATTCCTACAAAGTTCAACTTTTCATATTTATCCGTCCAACGTTATTCATATATATCCCTACCGTCTATCTCTGTTAGAAAAAATTAGTTGATCATAGGTTAAATACTTAATCTTGATTAGTTAGTGAGGTAAATTTATTTTTTTATCCTTTTAGATATTTCTGTATTATTTTTTGAAGGAATATTTTTGAAAGGACAAAACTGTCATTTCATATATAATCTGTTAAAAAATAAACCGTAAACTAACGATAATAAACCGGAGGAATATATATGAATAACGTTGGATTTTTGAAGGGATAAATATGAAAAGTTAAACTTTATAGGAATATATCTGCTATTCGATATGTTTACAGGGAGCCGTATGCAATTAACCCAATAAATAAAACGTAAGATATACATCCATTTTAAAATATAAAAAAAAATACTTTTCACACTATACGGACTTCTAAAATTATTTTATCAAAAGTGAAATTTAAATTGAAATAAATTTTAAGGCAAACTAAAATTCATCCGAAAACTAAGGTTTTTTTTATTATTTATTTGTATAGCTGCAAAATTAAAGTTCAGCAACGTAAAAATTAAAAATATAAAAAATAAATTAATACTTTATTTTTTTTGTTTTTTTGTTTTTTTCAATAATTGGCTTCAATGTACGGTGGACTAAAGTCAATTACATTAATGTAATTTGAAATTTTTGAGTTTCAACCAGACGTAATGAATATTTACTGTTACTAATCATTTTACTGTACTCCTTACTATCAGATGTACAATTTTTGAAAATACAAACACACCTTAGTGGTCTGAAAATTTTAGTCCACCTAATACAAAGTGTTCTTTTATATTTGATATAAAACAAAACTAGCTGTTCTTTTATATTTAATACAAAGTGTCTGTTTAGTAGTGACATAAGAGATATCTAGCTGTTTCAGAAATAAATATAAAATTGAAAACTAGTTAGAACTATTATAAAAAAATATTTAGTTGGGTATTAAATTAGTTTCAAGAATAAAAAAAATTATGTTTGGTTTGATAATGAGGATTAAGAAGAATAAGAGGAATAGAGAATAATAATTATATGAAATAACTAAATTATCCTTAATTTTTTAAAATAAATAAAAATTTTACTTGTATAATTTTAAATATTTAATTTAAGATATTTATTAAAATTTATATTTTGCTTGTATATAAAAAAAATTAAAATTTTGAAATTTTATAAAAATTTAAAATTTTGTATATAAAAATTAGTATTAATTTTAAAATTTAAAATTTATTAAAAAAAAGTTAAAATTTGTATAAATTGAAAACTAATGCGTATAGTGCATAATCATATAGTGCCTCCAATGCATAAGCATATTCTACCTAATTGTTATTTGGTTTCATTTTTTGAGCTACTTGAACTAATATAAACTGAAAAATAACACGTACGCACTACAATAAAATATAATAAAATTAAATTATATGGATATATTTTTGTGACACTTTTGTATAAATATTATATCTATATTTCATCTATATCTAAAATTAGATTATAGAAATATATTTTTAAAATATATTATAATAATGTGTCGCTATACACGCTAGCGATTGCACATATAACGACACTAATAATAAGAGTCGGTATTTTTGCTAGCGATATTTTTTTTTAACTTTTAAAATTATTTAAAAATATCGCTATAATATAATTTTATTATAGTGATAATGCATAAATATATTTTATGTAATTGTTTGTAGATAATTTTGTATAAAATTTAAGTGAATATATTTATGCCTTCAAAAATTCTATAATATATGCTAGAAGTTCTAATACATTTGTATTGACCTATCATTTGTTCCATTTTTAATTTTTAATGATAACTATCTAAAATAATTATCTTATTATTATAAATTTGTAATTATTTTTTCTCTTCCCTCGTCTTCGTGGCCTATCCTGCGACATACCTCGTCTTCGCCACAGCGAAGGGCCTCGCTGTCAATATTGTTACTACTGTAGGTGTGCCGCTGTCATGAATAAAAATGAGAGGAGAAAAATGAGAGGAGAAAAATAACGACACTCAACACTGTAATAAAAAAATATAGATATATAAAAAATAAAAAGATCATTTTACCTTTTATCTACTAGTAGTTAATTTTTTTATTTATAATTATCTACATTTGTATAACACCATAACAATGCTTACTTTTTTTTACTTTTAATTATTCACATTTTTATAATATAAGGATATTTTTGCACATGGGTGAATTATTAGAGGAATAAAATTGATCAACCAATTGGTTCAAGAATAATCGAACATTGGATTTTATTTTTTTTTATTTTTTATTTTTTTTATTTTTTTTTATCCTATGATAGTTACTATTTTAACATAGTCGGAAATAAAAATAAAATTGTATTTGGTTTATAATGTTGCTATTATCAGGAATAACTAAAAAGTAATCGTTAAATTTGATATAATATAATTTAATACAAATAATTTATTATAATATTTGATAAAAATAATTACTATTAATTATGATTTAATAGAAATATTTTTTTATAAAAATATATATTTTTTTCAAATTATACTTAAACTTAAATTTAATAAAAATAATTTATTATAATATTTAAATATAAATAATGTATATTAATATGATACATTTAATAATTTTACAATAAACATAATTTATTATAATATATAAGATATTATGTCTATATAATTTAATTTTTAATTAATTTATAATTTTAGTAAAGCTTGGATTTAAATCTTGAAATAACACTATTCTTTTAAAATCACCGAAATGTGGAATAGTTTATCACAAGTTATTTACAAAAAAATCGAAAAACATAAGATTTGATCAAAATAAAATATTTTAGCCAAAAACACATCATTTGACAAAATAGCAGGATAATTTTGTTATCACCGTTTTATCCCCGAATGATATTATTTTGTTATTTTTACATTAAGCTGTTTGTAACTATTCTTTAAGGTATCATTTAGTCGAAGGAATAAAAAAAAAATAAGAGATTTATTCTCTTTATCATTCCAAGTAATATTAAAAATTATTAGGAATTACTATTCTCCTCTTAAAAGATTATTTAAAAATAATAGGTTAAGAGGGAAGAATAGTAATTCTACCTAAGTGATGGAACTAGCTATTCTCTATTTTATTCCTCTACTAATTAAATTATAAATAATTATTAAATATAATTAATTAATATAATTTATTTTTAAAATAATTAACTAACTAATCATTTGATTTATTAAATTAATAAATATTTAAATAATAATTAATTTATTGTTTATAATTAATTATATAATTAAATAATTAAGTATTTGATATGCTTATTTAATAATTAACTAATATTTATATTATTTAAATATTTAATGTTTTAATTTTTCTGATTAATATATTTATTGAAAATATAAATGATTTAATAATTGATTAATATTATCATATTTTCTTATTTTTTATAGGTATTCATTAATTAACTGCATTTTTCATCGTCACGTGTAGCATTTCTAATTAATTAATTTACTAATTTGTTAAAATATTATTTTACTAATATTAAAATGCTTATTATTTAGATAGATTATTTTTATTTTTAATCATAATTATTTTTATTCTTATTATTCCAATCTAGTCATTCAAACGTAATTTTTCTTATTTCTTAGAGTATCTTGATTTCTTTTTAAATATAAAATTAATTTAATTTCTTTCTATGCAAAAAATTATATATTTTGAAAAATAAACAAAAGTAACTTTTTCTGGAATCAAATTATACCTAAAATAAGAACTAGGCAACTATACTATTAATAACACAAAGTCATTAGTGCTATTAAGTTTTTGGCTATTGGATGAAAAAAATATGTGGTTTTGATGATAATAATTTCTAGAGTATAATGAGTAATTGGTAAAATAGTATGATATGAATAAAGTGGTAGAGAGGTAGTCTCGATTTATTCTTTTGGTTGTATTCCAGCAGTGAATTATGATGACTTTGGTATCGGAGCGGATTTGAATGACAATGATAACGAGACAAGTTGCACATCGGCTTATGATCTTAGATTATGTGTGTTATTAGGCTGACGCGGACGTCTGAACTAAATAAGAAGAATTTGTAACACCCAATAATCCTATATCGGATGAGAATGTGATTGTAATTGACCATAAGAAAATAGAGACTATAGTAATAACAAGTGAACTTAAATATTTTGGATCAATAATTTAACCTAACAAATTATTATTGCTAGTGGATCGGATCTATATTTGGTGTTATCGATAACATAATAATTCTAAAATATTAGGTGAGGTGGATGTACGTGTGCACCAGGTGGGTACATGCACCAGGTGCACTGGCAATAATTGCCGGCCACACAGGAGCCGTCACGCGAAACCCCTTCCCCCACCACCCGTGCCGCACGTGCCACCCCACGTGGGCCCCACTTTCTCTCTACCGAGAATTAAGCTCGATTAATTAAAATCGACACAACGGAATGTGTGAGAGAGAGAGAGCGAATACAGAGGAGGGAGAGAGAGAGAGAGAGAGAGAGAGAGAGAGGGGTCGCGCTCAGAGGTAAAGCGAGCTCTATAGAAAAGCGAAGATTCGAGGAGAGAGAGAGAGAGGGGGGAACGGTCAAAAAGCTAGGGCACCTCCGCCTCGGTTTTTAGGGTTCCGGCGACTCTGCGGCGGCGGCGGAGATTTGGTAACCCTTCACGGCTTTTTCTCTCGATTTTTTCGTAGTTTTTTCCTGTTTGTTTCGTGATGTGTGTATGGTGCTTTGGTTTGTGGTTCTTTGTTGGTTTCGATCCGTACAACGTTCTGGTTTTTTGTGTATTTTGGAGGATTTGGTGCCCGATTCCGATTTGTTGTGTTGCTTATGGCGCTTCGAGCGAGGAGACGACGATCTAGGGCCTAGATTTTGCAATTAATCGTAGGTTTTAAGCTAAGGATCGCGATTTCAACATTTTATGGCCATATATTAAGGTTTTAGTTGTTTTAATTAGGGCGTAGAGAGTTTGTCGACCAATCGATGATCGTCTAGACCTCAATTGAGCTAAGATTAGGGTTTCGGGCTGTGCTGAATTTAGTTAAATTCTAGATTTATCGTCTCTCTTTGCTGTTAATTCGATTTTTTTTCTTTTTTATCTTGGGTAATTTGGGGCCATTAACTTGTTAATTTATGAACATAGCGATCTCTAATGATGTTTTCAGGTCGTGTTTTTTTTTTTTTTTTTTTTTTTTTTCATTTTCATGTTTGATTAGTTCATAAGCTATAATGGTTGATTTGGTCTGTTAATACCCTTTACGTTTTTCCTACACGTTTTTGGCAGATCTAGTTACTTTAGCGTGATAAATGGCAATGCCCTTAAGAACAGTGAAACTGCTTTAAGTTTCATCTCTTGTTTGGACAAGGAAGCCAGTTTTAGTTAAGTTCATGTTGTTATGTAACTTAAGCTGATAATTGGCTCTTAATTTTAGGAACTTTGATTTATATGTCATAGGGATGTTCAGGTGCTTTCTCTTTCTTGTATATTTCTTGTTCTTTGGATGGTTGTTGTTCTTGTCTTAGTTGAGATGTTAGGAGCCAGGGTTGCTTGGAACCAGTATTCATGGTCCTGCCTTCTCGTGGCATAACAAAGAAGGGAAGGCTAACTGAAACTACATTCAATCTCTCAGGTAAAAAAACTACAGTAGAAAAGCCCCATCCTGTATTTAAAAGGTAACAGGACTTTTAGCCATATCTCAAACGCATTTACCGTATGTCCTTAGCAATTAGTATCGTCAGAAAGCAAAAAACAAGGAGAATTCTTGATCACAACTGTCTGCTCCATACGCAGTTGAATTTCAGGCTAAAAAAGGGGTGTGTTTCTGTGTTTTCTAGGTGGTGCTGTAGCTTTTCTTTTTTGGCAACATGGCTCCTACAAACTCATTCCTCAGATGCTAACATAGGATGAATAGAAAGATGTTGGAATTTAAACTACCAGACTACCTCGTGAATGGTGATGTAATCTGATTTCTGCAATTTTGTTTGGTATGATTGAGTGTCCAAGCTGCGCAAAGAAACAAAAGTTCCATTTTGCACAAACAAATTGAAATTTGAAAATCTAGTCAATTGGCATCAAATTGGGTCTTTTTTGGGTTTGATTTTGGATATTTCTATGCTTAAATTGGGTTTGGATAGTACTTCTGTTTATCTTTTGGGGTTGCCACATCACTGAGCCTGTGCGCTGGCAAGAGGTATGAGAGCCAACTCTAGCGGATGTTTAGCTGCTCATGCTCAGCCGCGGCAACTATCTGAAATTCCAGATCTACTAGGAGTGTGATTTGTTTATTTTATCTCCTTGAGAATGTAGTGAGTGACATGAACTTCCCTGGTCCGACAAATATATGATGACATGATTGGCTGTCTTTATTTTTCATCTTGGGAAAATGAGGTGATATTCTGACTTCAATTGATTGCTTGGTGCCCACAATTGGTAATCTTTCGTGAGCATCCCATCGAAATTTGGATATGTGGGTTGCCCTTTTCTAAGTTGTGTATGTTATCTGTTTTTGGTTGATCTATGCCTTTTACAGTAGAAGGGCCAGATTTGACGGTTTGCCCAGGCTTAAATTTTTCTTACTATAATTTCTTGATTTATAAGTAGGCATGCGTGTGACTATGCATGTCATACACTTTATATGTGGATTGTAGGATTTTATGGCTTGCTCTAGTTGCCTATAAGGCCGAAAAAAGAAAAAAAAAGAAAAAAGAAAAAAAGAAGAGGAAGCTTGCGGGGCAGGGAGGGGTTTTTTAGTGTTTGCTAGCACGCATACAACTTTTGAGTACACCCCATCTTTTTTTTTTTCTGAGTCTGCTGTATACTACTGGTTAGGTTGTTATTTAAGGAAGAGAAGACTTAAGCGTGTACGTCCTATTAGGTTTTCTAGTATAGTTCTTGGTGGGCAATAGTTCAATTTCCTGTTTCTTATGATATGCATTAAATTGACTATTGATTTCACAATACTATTTTATTATTAATATAAAGCACACTGAAGAGAGTGTGTTGCCTTTACACTCAAACTACTAAACTAAAACAGCCAACTAGATTTTCCACAAGTTAAAGAGCTGTTTTATTGGTAATCTATCTTTTGGTGCATTTTAGGCTCTTGTCATCCAAGTTTTATTCTTCTAGTGACGATTGTCCTGATGAGGGTGAAAGATAACAACTTTTTTACGTAGGCACTTATTTCTGTCTTCAAGAAAAAAAATTAAAGGGATCATGCTAACCCTTAATTTCATTAATTCTGGAGATTTGCAGCTTAATCAGATTGGATAGTACGTGATATTATCAACGAGTCTTCTGCTACTCATCTTGGCCATGACTGTCGTGACCATTCTAACCACTTGTTTGGTTATAGTCAACCACTACATAAATCACTATTATGTCCAGCATTGCTAAAGTCCGCATAATTTTACTTACTCTTTACTAGTTTTAGTTTTGTTCCATAATATGATTTCTATCACAACTAATGCTTACTATTTTTGGTTCTCACAATTTGCATTATCCCTGTAACTGTTATCACTAATTGAACAACCTACATTTTGTTCTTCTGAATTCTGATTTTTCTGTCTTTATTTTTTAATTTCTCTTCTCTTTTAACAGAAAAACATAATCTTAGGCTTTTTCCCTTACACGTACTAAAATGTGTGTGTTTATCTTATACTCTTGTTCCTTCTAATGTTGTTCGTATTTTCTTCTCTTTCAAAGTGTTCTGGTATTAAAATGGCGAGAAAGTTAAACAAAATTCTTAAATAGGCAATCAGTTATTTGCAAGCAGTCCAAATTCTGCAATTCTTCAAGACCTGAAAAACCCTTAAGGAGATCATCTGCATATGTGCTATGTTCTAATACTCAGGATATGCGTATACACTTAGAAATTCAATTGCCTTGCTTACACTGTACTGTTGTGTTCCTATCAATCATTTAGATCTTCTAGTTTCAACAACTCAAAAATCATGTGGACGGTCAAGATTACTGCCATTTGTGAACGTTATAAATTCCCTTTCAGCCATTTTTAGTCCAGTTTTTCAGTTTCTACCATTGAATGTCATATTGGCTGGTAAATTACAGTAGGTATTTTTCAGTGTTAGGTTTCCGTAACCATTGCCACATGACAGAGACTTTCTTTGAATCATGTTGCTTGCAGTGAAAGTTTGGATTGCATGATGTTACAATAGTGTTTTAGGATAACATGATCAAATACATAAGCTGTACTAGAGTGTTTCCACATTATGGTTTATGCAAGGGAAGCTGATTTAATGGAGCTAATTAACCCTGAAGGATGGGCATGGATGTGGTATGCAGTTTGACCAAAGTCTGTATGATATAAAATGTACTAATCTTTTTCCCTAGATAAATGTGTAAATGAGCTTTTCTTGAGCAACTCGAGTTGACTTCAAATTTAATTAGTTGGATTGAGCTCACCCTGATTATATACGAGCAGAGCTTGAGCTTAGCTTGCTCATGTTTGACTTGCTTACACTCCATTTGGAATTCTTTCAAACATTAGATGCTCTAGGAATGATCGAAACATGCTGGACATGCTTTGTTACTATTTGGGGCAACTCCAGCAAGACATTTGATAGTAAGTATCGATTTGTTGACATATTATTACGTAACATCTTTCATTACGAACCATGGCTGATGACTTCTTTATTTAATTTGCCATTGGAACCTACTTGCAAGCCGTCCGATATCTACCTCCTATTGAACATTTCATTAAATGTCCATTACATATTGTACTGACCTAACTCATGATTGCCTGTAATGTTTTATGTGAGTAGACAAATGATTAAGCTACGTGATCTTTTGCAGCTATAGATTGATGTCGGTGGTCATAAAGCTCAACTTATTTTCATTTCAGAGCAGTGATGGCAACAGCCTTTTCTCACGAGGATTGCAAAATTAAAGTTTCCACCTATATGAGTTTTGTGGATAGCCATGATGCTTGATAATTTCGTTACTACTCCTGAAATGTATGATGGTATAGCTACTATCACCAGAGTTGAAGAGTTGGTTTCTGAGATAAAAAAACTAAAAGATTGTGTCAGTAGTAACCTACATGATGCACTAAAGCAGTGGTCAGCAGTTGCAGGAACTTTAGCAGTTACGGAGAACAAGGAATGCCTTAATCATTTTGTTCAGTTAAATGGGCTTAACTTCCTCAACCAGTGGTTCCAAGAAGCCCAAAAGTGCAGTACTGATGTCGGTGGTAACTTTTCCGAGGAATTGATAAACTCGCTGTTAAAATCACTTGAAAGCTTACCGTTTGACAATGAACAGCTAGCTGCTTCTGGAATTAGAACTACTCTTGAACAACTCCTTGTTCACAATAATACTCGAATCAAGGAAAAAGTGAGAACATTGTGTGGTATGTGGAGTCAATCAAAGGATAATAGTCTAAGTTCTGAGATAGTATCCAAAAAGGATCCAGAAAGTTCACAACCTCCTTCGGATATTGGAAAGGATTCTACACCTAGTCAGGTTCCACCCTCGCCATCTAATTCCATTATTGCTTCTAATGCTTGTCAGGATAATTTTTCCATTGCAGAAGAGTCTTCTGCTCGCCCTGCTGCTGGATTGGCCTCCTCCAGTTCATTTAGTTCGCAGGCTGATAAAGTCAAAAGTGATGATGTACCCAATGGTGTGAAAGAGATGCAGGTTGATAAATTGGAAAGTGATTCAGGCAGAACTAATGAAAGAGAAAGATGCAGTGTTGCATCATCTAGTAGTTTATCCTCAATACCTACACCGCCGATTCCAATTGAGCAAACTGTATTGAGTAACTCAGATTTCGATGCTAAGAGAAGCAATGATTCCTGTACAGCTGCCATTATCGAGCCTCGATCTGATAATGCTATAGACCAAAGTATGGTACAAAGCCCTGAGATTTTTCCAACAAAAGAAGTATCTGAAAGTGATAGTGACAGTAAAGATATTTGCGAGACTTATTCTATGACAGTGAAGAGATTAGAGTTAGACCATATAAACATTAGTGGTTCTTCAGAAGCGGTGGAGGCTAAGGCTACTGAGTCTTCTGAAAAGAAGTTGAAACTTGATACTGACTATGAGGATATCGATGCATTGGAAGTGGCAAGGCAGGTTGCTATTGAAGTTGAAAAGGAAGTTGTTGACTACAGAGAGGCTTTATGCAGCTCTCCTGACGCCCATTCTGGGGATGCAAAGGTAGCTGATACTTTTGATCGCAAAGAAACCAAGCAGGATGAATCAGTGATCAAGGCAATTGATAAGAATGAAGTACAAGGCGGTGGTAATGCTTCTCTGAGAGAGGACGGCGGTTCAGGAATTACAGAGAATATCAGTTCTTGTAGTGAAAAACATGAGGCAGATTTAGAATCACCTAAGTTGAATTTTGCTTCTCAAAAATTGGTTGGTGAATCTGGTAAGGATAGATGTGGCTTTGATCTTAACGCGAACATTTGCAACGAGGAAAACGATCACTATATGAAGCCGGCTTCTTCTCTCCCCATACATGTTGCTGCTTCAAGAGGAGCTCCTCTTTTGCCGATTACTCCTATCCACTTTGAGGGTGAGCAAGGATGGAAGGGAACTGCCGCCACAAGTGCTTTTCGACCAGCTTCTCCTCGAAGAACTCCCGACAATGAGAAGGCAACTATAAGCCTTAAGCAGAAGGTGAATTTCGTGGGGATTGATTTAAATGTGACTGAAGGTGAGGATGATTCTTCAACTGAAGTCCTTTCGAGTGCAGAAGAATGGACCAATTTGGACCTAAACCGCCTAGGGACTGAGAATTTTGACTCTAAGCCTGCGGTGAGAGATTTTGACTTGAACGACAATCCATTGTCAATGGATTCGGGTGATTCTAATGAAATTTCTTCTAATGCCTCTGTAATTACGCTTATGGGCACAAAATTGACTGTGGATAAGAAAGGTTATTCCGAGAAAATTGAGCAGCCGCCCTTTCTAGGAAACGAGCGGCATTTGGGGCCCACAGTTTCTTTGGTATCCATGCTGCCGTATGCTGCTCAGATTCCTTCGGTATCTGTGCTGCCGTATACTCAGATCTTTCCTCCGGGTTATTCCATGGCCGCTCCGGTACTGTATGGACCTCAGAGCATTCCTTTCATGTTTGATTCTAGAGGAAATGCTGTTGTTCCGCAGGTTATAAGGGGGCCACTCGGCGGCCCTTTGTCAACAGGGCCGCCATTTTTTCCGAATTACCCCGCGAACTCGGAAGAATTTGCATCTCTACGGCGAGGTCCGGATCTGAATTCTGGAACTGCCCCTTCGATGGATGGCGTGAGTAGGGATTTTCTTTTGCAAGGTCACAGTGGTACCACTCAAGAGCCGATGAGAGGCACCTTGCATCCTACCTCTACTTCGGGGATGGCCGTGAAGCGGAAGGAGCCGGAATGTGGGTGGGAACCTTACGTTTTCGGTCACAAACAAGTCACATCTCGACAATAGTCTTTTCATAGACTTTCCCCCTTTTCTTTTTTGCTTTTTCTTCGTCGACATTGTAGGGATGATTGGAAGTGTTGCTGGCCCCTAAAAAGGGTGGGACAAGTCGACTATCTGGGAGAGACTACTAATAGGTAAAAAGTGAATAAAGCAAGGTATAGATAATTTGTTGGAAATTGATTGCAGAGTATTATTTAGGTGCATATTTGATTTGATCAAAAGTAGTTGTTGGAGGTATGGTTGTTTACAATGCTAGTTAACTAGTAAAGCAATTTCCCGCCGTTCGTCGAACCTCGGTCCTTGTATATCTCTCATAAACGTGCTAACATCAGTTGCTGATCAGTTGTTACATATGACATGCTTCTTTTTTTTTTCTTTTTTTCTCTTTTCTTTTAATTTATTTTTGCCGCTAATTCTTGCTTAATTTATTGTGTCACAGAAGTTGATCGATCAGTTTTGTAATCTGTAGTATGATGATTAAGCAGTGTTTCTTTCAGGGCGTGGGGGCTTGAATTTGTGGCAGGAATTTGACAATTTAATGCCCCAGGAATTTGACAATCTTTGCCAAATTTTGAAGCATTCATTTATTATTATTATTATTATTATTATTATTATTATTATTTGTTTGAAAAGACAATTTATTTTTTTATTGTACCTATAAATAATTAGAGAAGTGCTAGGTGTACACCCCCAAATGGGGTGTACATCCTACACCCACCCCATCTTGGGGTGGATATTCATTCACTCGTCACATCGATGTGACGAGTGGAATTCACCCACCCCAGGATGGGGAGGATGGGGTGGGTGTAAGATGTACACCCCATTTGGGGTGTACATCTAGCACCAAAGGGAGAACAAGTGTGAGTTGTTCAACAAGAGCAAGAGAGAGTTGTATTTTTGTAGGCTTATTTTTCTAAGTAAAGAGTGTACTTAGTTTTTTCTGCGGAACCACTACTCTTTTCTCTTTTTTCTACTTTTGCATTTAGTCGTAGGGCGCGAAGGTCCAGGCTAGCAAATAAAGAGCAAGGCTTGCCCTCTTCGAGCAGGAAGGCGGGCGCCGCACGGGCTTTTGCTAGGCGAAAAGCTTAAGTCCGTGATAGTTGGTATCAGAGCTAGATATACATCCCAAATGGGGTGTACATCTTAAACCCACCCCATCCTGAGTGGGTGAATTTTACTCGTCACATCGATGTGACGAGTGGATAAATATCCACCCCAAAATGGGGTGGGTGTAGGATGTACACCCCATTTGGGATGTACATCTAGCATTTTCCAAAAGATTATTTGTACACCCCATTCTTAATTGACTAATTTAATTGACTAACAAAAAAACTCCGTTCTTGATACTAAGGTAATCCTACACTATATTATCGAAGATGATGGGTTTCCACACTAAAACATACTCCGTTCTTGATACTTAGGTAGTCATACACTATATTACGCGAGTCTAACCACTGTTTGTAGGAGAAAAGGGAAAAACAGAAAGATGATGGGTTTCCACACTAAAACAAGCTATCAATGAAAGGAAACCCCCGAACCCCCGCTAAATTTGTTTTCTGGATCAACTACTCTCCTAAATCACTGGGATTTTACAACATCATCCAGCTCAAGTGAGGAGCCCGACCTCAAATGGCCAGTCTAATTCGCCCTGCTTCAGCAAAAAGCTTTGCATTTGCCTGGGATTGATGATTGATGCAGCAAGAAGTAACTCAGCTTTCCTCGTCCCATTTGCTCTTCGGTATCTCGCCCGAGTCGACAACGACAACCTTCTTTCTCGGCTTCCCGTTGTAAGTCCCGGCTCCCCCCTCGATGGCGTAAACCACATCCATACCCTGGATCACCTTACCAAAAGCAACATGCTCCCCATCCAACCTAGAATAAAAAACTAGCTGTGTTATACATGGATTAAACTTGCTTGATTTTCTAACATTTACACGGTCGGAGTTTGATGCTTACCAGAATGTTTTAACTGTGGTTATGAAGAACTGGGATTCATTCGAATTAGGTCCCGAGTTTGCCATAGATACGATACCTATATATAAAAGAATAAACACTCCAGCAATGACAAGATCCATGTAGCAGAGGTAACTAGAAATGTTTCCTTTAAGAGACCGGAAAATAGTGGCGGAGAATACAAAGAACTCCAAAATCTCTGAGCTAAACGTATGTTTTCCGTGGTAATAGGTAGAAAATCTTCAAATAGGTCCCGAGATGTTAATCTAGATGTGTAAACAGTTGATAATACTAATCAGAACATATAATTCTTTGCATCAATTATAGCCAAGCAAACGTATGGCTTTGCATCTGTGTAACTTGGCTACAATTTTTTTTATAAATAGATAGAGAGCACTCAAGGATGACTTTGCATAAACTATCAGCAGGAAGCCTACAATGAGTACGAAGAAATGGATATTGCGATATATAAAATGCCATGTTGAAATTCATGACAGTATAAGCTGTGTATGGTTTAACTGCAGAAAGTTATAAGAGAGTCGAGCGAGATTGCATTAGTTGAAGATCTGAACCTGCATGTGAATGTTTTATGGTGAAGTTTTCATCAGGAAATGTGCCACCATATATTGATTCACTGCCCTTTCTATCACCATGAGTGATATCACCACCTTGAATCATAAAACCTGGAATTATGCGATGAAATGGTGTTCCCTTGTAGTGAAGAGGCTTTCCACTGGCTCCATTGCCTTTTTCGCCTGCGAACGGAAAAAGGCATTACATGAAATCAATGAAAACGCGCATTTAAGTCGAATAGCTCACAAAATTATTGCTGTCGAAGACAAAAAATAAACTTTCAAAGAACTTTTATATGTTATATGCTTCAGAATCTGCTAGAAACAACAGAAAGAGGCAGAGATGCAAATCAAGCACCTGTGCAGAGGGCCCTGAAGTTTTCTGCAACACAGGAAGTAGGAAACAATTAGTGGTCATTTTAGATATGCGTTATAATTGTAAAAAGTATAAATAAAATATATAAATTATAATGTTATTACTAAAAATATGTGCATAAAGGTCAATTGTACATCATAAATATGAGATACTAACATATAGGAGTATATCCTCCAATTTCGATCGACAAAAAGAACATGACACATGAATGCTCAGGAAGAGAAAGCACTATTCTTGAAGTTAGAAGGCAAAGGAGGATCAAGATTAAAACGTAAAGAAAAGAAACTAAAGTGTAAACCAAAATGATGCCAAAAGGCAACTCTCATTGAGTTTTTCTCATCCTGCCTACATTAACGAAGGAATAATCACCAATCTCTACAGCTTGAGCAATAAGTCATGAAAAAGTACTTGTATTAAAATTTATATTCTTATGAAGGTTATGTTTGAAGTGGTAATCTTAAAGTGGTAACTAAAACTAGTTGATGAACATTTCAGCTGTCAACATGAATAAATGATCCAAACATCCCATTAAGTTCGAAAGACTAGCGAAGAAACTCGGTAAACATTTGTTTGATATTGGTATATGCTCACTAAGGTCATGCAGAAACCAGCAAATCATTGTCAGCATGTATAATAAGGAAGAGAAGGTCATAAGCATACCAACAGTTTTGGGTACCACTTCGCCATATAACCCTATGACAATTCTACCTGAAAAGAATTCACATAAAAAGTGGTGAGGGCAAATACTCTTCATTTCAACTACATAAGGATAGAGGACCTGTCAATAAATCAAGAAGCAAATAAAATGAATGTTTTACTTTCTTTTTCAGGCAAACTTGGCATATTAATCAAGAAGCAACTGAAGCAGTACAGACCTAGTATAACTGTCAAATGCACCTATATTGCGAGTATGAGTAGGAGCAAACATCGTAGTGAAACTCACCCTATATTGTAGTGTTCACCTACAAAGATGCTACTGGAATTGGATGAATACAGAATATTTAGTATTTTAGTGAAGTCGAATCATAGTAAGAGTATACATGGAGTAACATGACAACTAGGCAATAGGATTTCGGATTATGTCACTTGGCAAAATATGCTAGAAAAATCTTAATAATAGGTTGTTTACTGGAGCAACCAATTTGGAAAGCCTAAAGATGCTGCTAACTCAGTAAAAAATTAGCAAACAGATACACATCATATAGATAAAACATGAAACCCTTGTAGTTTCACCTCCCATGGAATACTTTGAATTTTTTTTTTTTAAAAAAAAAGCTAAAGCAGAACACCTGTAAATGAAGAGTTTAGGCAATCTACTAAAGCAACAAAATTCACCTTGCCAGTGCAATCCGGATCCTTAATCAACCAAATAGAAGCTAATACTAATCGAGGCCACGTATTTGCTGATTTTAGCACAATGTAGTACTCGAAACTAAAAGAACACACAATCCATACTACCGAAGAATACAAAGAATGATATTCTGGATGAAAATCAGCAATTCAGACAAACGAATGATGAATGCTTTATGACTGGAAAAGATATGTGCTTTTCCAATCCTAAAATAAGAAGAAACATACCAAAAACCATGTAAGAGCAGGTAAAAGAAAATCATTCATTTCTTGCAATATCATATCGCATGGTTCGAAATAAGGTCATTCTGGGAGGATTTACCTGCACGCTGGCCATCAATATCAACATCCAAATAAACTCTATGGGTTATTTCAAGCAACTTTAGACTTTGAAGGTACCCCTGCACCAAAAAAAGGATAATTGCTCTAAACTTTTTAGAAAATAACTACATTATGCAAATAAAAGGGGGGCGAATTTCTATTTTGCAGAAGAATATTTCAATTATTCCTAACATTTTCAAGTGAAAGGCTAACAACTAATTTGAAGATCAAGAAGTGTCAGATCATGCTTGACCTGCCAAAGAAATAATCAGATATAGATCTTTCATTGTCACAGCTTTTTGCACGAATCAACACTAAGTTAATTATATTCTATGGGTATGGTTCTCTCGTTATTTTTCTCTTTAAACGTCCTTTGAAGGAGAGGATAAATTGAACTAAATGCTTCCAAAGGGATGAAATTCAATAGATACACCCTTAGAAAAAGTCCATGACACCTACATTTCTCAATCTATATAAAATGACAAAGTCTGCATTGCAATCATAAAGCTTGGAAGACACAAAGTTTAACAGAATGATACACGGCTAGGCCCTTTTTAACTGCACAAAGTACTAATGGTCACAATTTGTACATCGTACAAACTGAGTCTGCTTACTTAAAAGTATTATACCCTATATTCTATATTAGTGGCATCACAAATAAATTTATGTTCTCTCACTAGTTGCCGAATTCTCTTAAATCCACCGAGCAATGAATAAAGAGCACAGCCTATTTCTTGAATCCACAGAAAAAAACTCCTAAAGGATTGCAATGATCAAGAGGAAGAGATTAATGGCCACTAATTCGAAGATCTTCGCTATCGAAGTACACCACAGAGATGATTTTATGTCACACTTTCCTTCATTCTTCACACTGACCTCTTACTCAATATCACGGAATTGCAAGTTTGAACTTCCACAGCATGCAGATAAGACCCTGGAATTCTTTAAAAACTTGATCACAATGAATACTCCTCCACTCAGTTCTTGTAGTTATCCCCTCAATTTGGAGGAAATTTTCATGTAAAATCGGCACATTTAACTTGTGATTTGATTTGGTTTCTTGGTTTTAGGCTACTAGTACAGATTAGCATTAATTTATCTGGATTGGGAAATCTGTTTCAATACTTTTGCTGTTGAGAAGGCAAACAAAGGCGGCGATTTCCGGCACAGCATAACAACACTTGCAATTTTACTCATAAAATGTCACTAGCACAATATAATGGCATCAAGAAACTCCACATTTATTCCTACCAATTCAGAACCTTGAAAACAGCAACAAAAAGCCATAGATAAACGCAAAATGCTCAGACCACACACTTAAGCAAGAACCCTAACAAGAAAAACAAGACTCGAACTTTAACATTGTGAGAGAGAGACCCACTCGTATTTCTAACATTTTTCATCAAAAATTTTCCGAAACAAATCCCACATTTCCTACTAGAACTTCATCTCCTAGAACAAGGTCGAGCACGCATCGATCAAGAACATGAGATTAAAATGCGAAATCGAAATCGAACCTCCTTGCGGGAGATGGAGAACGCGATGAGGATGATTCCAACGACCGCGACCGCGACTACCGCCCTCTGAATCATGGCGCCTTCCTCCTCTCCCTCGTCTCCTCGGCGCCCGCGTTTCCCCCTCCTCCTCCTCCTCCTCCTCCTCCTCCTCTTCTACCTCGCTGCCGCCGCAAACACCATCACATCCGCCGCGATCCTTCCTCCTCCGCCGTTCCCTCTCTCTCGCTCTCTCTCCGTATATGATGGTGGTGCGAAGAGGAAGAGGACGAGGAAGGAGCGAGAGAGAGTTGTTCTTGGAGCTCTTGCACGATTACATCCCATTCTAAAATTCACAAAAATTAAATAATTTTTATTAAAAAAAATTAATGTGATAAATAAATAATAATAATAACGATGAAACTGCAAATATTTTATTTTATTTATTTTTGTACTTTAGTCTATTTGGTAGTGAATTTTATCATTCCATCTAATAATAATAAATAAAATAAAATTAGAAAATAAAATTAGTATATATCAATAGTACCAAGTATTTGGTACTATCAAGTTTTCTACCATCAATCCCTTAATTATTTTTATCCGTTAGATTTTATTATTTTTCCAACCATCCAATAAACCTAAGGGGTCCAGTATTATCTCAACTACACATCTTTTAATTAAAGGATCAAAAACTTAATAGCATCAATAACTTGTACTATTAATAGTATTCCAGCTTAGCGCGCGCCCTCTCTCTCTGTCTATATATATATATATATATATATATATATATATATATATATATATATATATATATATATATATATATATATATATATATATATATATATATCAACATAATTTTTCTGTAATCTTATTTAATCCAAACTTATATTTAATTTATAAAGTTAAGAATTTCGTCAAAAATATTATTAAATATTTTTTATTAATAAAATATTAATTTAGTTATCGGTGTAAATATCAAGAATCGAAAAATTATTTCAAATTTGAAAAGAATAAGAACCCGTGTATCAACAAACGTGACTAGGTATAACTGAAGCAAAGAAATTATTTTGAATAAGTGAGCCCCCACACAACACACGAGAGAAGATTATTGTCCTATTTAAAGAATGTGAGGAAAGCCGGCAAGGAGAAAAAAAAAATTATACAAAATTTCGATGAAATAAAAATGTCATCCAAATAGGAAGGAGGTATAAGTCTGAAACTTATTTTTTGATTTTTCTAGTTTTATTATGAATTTAGATTCGTTTATTCAACCTAATTTATCGAAATTTTATGGAACAAACTTTAAATGATAAAAAATTATTTTTTTTTATTTTTTTTAAAATTTTGAGCCTGGTGAGATGTGGTAGATAATAGAAATTATAAAACAAAATTTGGTAAAGATAAACCTAATGAAAAAAAAAAGGAAAAATTTTATTATATATTTTTTAGGCGGTGGATGTGTTATTGGCTGGAAAAATTTCAATGACAAAAATAAAAAATATTAGCGAAAATTAGAAAAGAAGATTTACAAAAAAAAACATGAAATTTAAGAAAAAAAAGTAATTAAATCCAACGACTTAGATACAAAACTTCCAATTTAGAAAAAAAAAAAAATCTAATGAAGGATATGTTGATGATCAAAACGCTGTCACTTCGCCCAGTGAGAAAATCACAATAATGATGTAATTAATTTTTTTTCTGCCGATAAAATAATTACGCATCAAGTCAAAGGGGATGAAGTTAACAATCAAAACGGTGTGACTCAGACGAAAAAGTTCACAATAATATAATTAAAATTTTTTCTATTGATGAAGTAATTACTCATAAGTCAAAGAGAAAGTTGACTCATTTTTAAATGTTACTGAAGAAATTTTCACATATCAAAATAGGGATAAAAAATGGTTAAAAATGCAAGGTTTTAACATGGTGCAAGGTGCGCACATTGAAACCAACAAATCCAAAATATCAAATCCAAATATTTGCAGAAGGTCGCATATCTTTAACGATAATATGAATAATCAGAACTACACATGGGAAAAGCACATGAACATATAGAATTAAAAATGCAGAGTTTTGGTATGGTGCAAGACACGTACAATAAAACTAGCAAATCCAAAATATCGGATCTAGATATTTGCATAATGCCGACTACATGGGACAAAGATATAGTTTGGATTAAGAGAGAATAATTTAATTAGAGATAGAATTTATTCAAATTATATATTGATTATATCTAAAAATGTATATAATTATTAATTATTTTTAACACAAGTTACAAAGGGTTTAGTGGTTGATACCTGACGTCCCAAGTTCCAAGCCTAGTTGCTTTATATTTTCAGCTAAATTTATTGTAAAATAAACGAAACGTATAACATGTTACCTTTTAAATTGGATTTATCATAACTTATAGATATATATAAGCCAAGAATGGGATAATTAGATGTAAGATTAATGAATGGTGTAATTAAATATTTTTTATTAATAATGTATTAGTTTAATTATTTATTTTTATTATTATTATTTTATTTCAAAATTTTAGGTCTAGATTATAT
>CM055071.1:3999626-4010375 GCA_029204045.2 Tillandsia leiboldiana
AAAATTATATAAAAGTAAATAAATCAGATACAATCTTTTCGAAAAATCGATAGAATATGAGTATTGAACTTGAGATATTAAAACTACTCTTTTTTTTTCTTTTTTTTTTGAGAGAAAAAAAAAGTATATTATCCGCTTTGCTTTTTTTTTTTTTTTTTTTTTTTTTTTTTTTTTTTTTTTTTTTAATTTAACTCAACTTAGAGGTGTAAAATAGTTTGGCTTTAAATTTATCATCTTGAGTGTTAATCATTAAGTTCATAATTAATAGTGCTAATTTTGATTAATATGATTTTTTTAAATTTTTTTGTAGAATAAAATAGTAGATTATACGTATTATTCATTGATAAAAATAAATTTAGTTACAAATATGAAATAGCTAGACCTTTAAATAAAAATAGAAAAAAAAACAAGAGAAAAATCAAATAGAACAGAGAATAAAAAAAAAAAAGTAAAGACCCAACAAAAAATTAAAAAACAAAAGAAGCACCACCGAGGGACAACAAAATTTTGTCTATTGTCTCGCAAGGTTCTTGATCCTTAAGATGACCATCACGAGGTATGAACTATGCGTCCTAAAATTCACGATATTTCTTTACGATGAATACTATCTGTACACCCATAAATAGGTGTATATCTTACGCCTCCATCCATCTAAAAATAGGGGCTTTTCCACCCATCACTTCAAGTGATAGGTAAAATTCATTCCATTCTTGAATTGGTGGGGTATAAAATGTACACCCCTTTTGGAGTGTACACTTAGCTTTTTTCTTTCTTTATAGTCAGATTATTCATCAGATTACACACACCTGACAAATAAATAGTCAGCTGTCTCGCAAGTATCGGTACAGACCACACAGACCCGATTCTCCGCCCTCTTCACTTTCAACAATATTTGTAAATCTTAAATGTTAATACATCTTTAACACTTTTTCACTTTCGACAATATTTGTAAATCTTAAATGTTAATACATCTCTAACACTTTCATCACTAAGCATACGCTGGAGTTTTTAACAGAAAGGTAGTATGCTATCCGTTTCGTTATTTTGAAATAAATTTAGCTAGAAATGTGAAGCAACTAGACTTCGAACACGGGACCTCGGATATCAACCACCAAATCCTTTGCCACTTGCGCTAGAACGGCCAATGTTATTAACAATTATTAGTTGAGCAATACTATCCATACACTTTATTTGGAGTGTATAATATACATTCTATTAATTCTAAAAAAATATTTTTTGTACTAATCATATTAATGTAAATAGTAAAATTCATCTTATTCTAAAATAAATAAAATATAAAAAATATATATATTTTTAAAAGTATAAAAATAGCATTTTTTTTATTAGTTACAGTAATCTAACACTAATATCTAAGACTATCGAAGAGACGTCTAGCATTTTGTTCCTCTCAACTGCTCCACAAAATTTTTCTTTCATTAATCGACAAAATCAAGAGTACTCTTAAGGCCCGTTTTGCTCGAATAACGAATATTAGGATAAATTTTTTTATCTCCGGAATAGTTTACTATTTCGATATAGTCGGGAATAAAAGTAAAGTTGTGTTTGGTTTGTAATACAGTTATTCTCAAGAATAACTGAAATTGTATTTGGTTAGTTTTATTAAATAGTAGAGAATGGTGAAAAAAAGGTGAGTGAAAAAAAAAAAAAGGTGATAGTTAAATTTAATATAAAATATAATTTAATAAAAATAATTTGTTATAAAAATAATTTATTGTAAAAATAATTTATTATAATATTTGATAAAAATAATTTATTATAAATTATAATTTAATAAAAATATTTTTATAAAAATAATTTTTTTTTTTCAGTTTCTACTTAAACTTAAATTTAATAAAAATAATTCATTATAATATTTAAGTATAATTTATTATAATATTTAAATAAAAATAGTATGTATTAATATATATAATTAATTATTAATTTTATAATAAAAATAATATATTATAATATATAATAAATTATGTCTATATAATTTAGCTTTAATTTAATTTATAATCTTAATAAAATTTAGAATTATTTTTTTAGAATAGCACTATTTCATCCAAATGGTAGAATAGTTTATTTTAAATTATTCTGGAATAACCGAGAATAGTAAAATTTGATCGGAATAAAATATTTCGGCCAAAATATATATCGTTTGACAAAAATAGTAAAATAAAATAAGTTATTTTCTCTTTATTTTTTAACCAAACGGTACCTTACTCTCTAAACAGAACAAAAATTTGATGGACATTGTATTAGTTCGGCAGAGAAAGCGATGGGCATCTTTGCCATCCAATTCCACTGTACTCTTTTTTGCTCGCTAAATCTACTAAAATTAGGTATATGAATGGATATCGCTTCACTACGTGTGAGTTCCATTCCCACCAAATTTTTGGCCCTCAAGTGTATTTCTACTATATTAAATGATCGTTTGGACCATAAGCTCAAATTACAAATGACAGGTGTGCGATGGCGTTTTTTTTTTTTTTTTTTTTTGACTCTTTTGGTAACGAAATAAGACAGAACTAGTTATTTTAGGAATAAATATAAAGTACGAAACTAGTGTAAAAAAGCGTTTGGTATGACTCCAGGAATAAGAGATTTTGTATTTGGTATGATAATAAAGAATAAGAAAAATAAACAAAATTAATTATTTTAAATAATTTTTTTGTTCTAAACATGAGAGGATATTCAAGAAAAATGCAAGAGGGTGGTTGGAGAGAGTGATAACAGTAGTTCTCATTTATTCTAATTGTACTGGAACAAAATATTCTCGTAATTCTTGATATATTTAGAGGAATAAAAAAAATATTCATCTTATCTCTTAAATAATTTCAATACCAAACTGATCGTAAGGGAATGTTATTGTCGTTTATTAGGACACAGTTATTTGGGCTATAGATACAGCCATGCTTATGATCTAAATAAAGTAGGGAAAAATATAAAAAAATCGTACGATAGGTACATTCACGGTTGAAGCAACGTACTATCACCAATAGATAGAGATGGAAAGAGACGTGTCGTGATAAAATATCTAATTAGATTTGATCGTCGAATTATCTGTACATAACTACAAATTTCTAACCTGAAATTATAGAAAAAAAAAATATTTTTATACTAAATGAATTATTGTTAGATATTTTATTTTGGCATACACAGATCCAGTGTTAGTATACAGAAATAACATTTCTAGTTCATAGATGAACTAATTAAAAGCTTTTTACATTATGTAAGTAGGATCATAGCCTCTTAATTTGTTGAATAAATCGTATTCTGAATTGATTTTACGATCAAGTGTCAAGACATACGGGTTACTGGATGTATATTTTGGAATTCTATATTGGTGTTCCGGAATTTCGGATAGCGTTCAGTAGAATTTTAAGGCTTCGTTTGGTAACGAGAACTAAGAGGATAAGGGTTTATCCCTCTAGTTATATCCAAACGCAATTAAGTAGGGGTGAGAACAGCTGTTCTCGTCTTTCTGGAATAAGCTGGTATAAGACTGAAATTACTATTCCAGTATTTTTTTAGAACAAGACTTGTTCTTATTTGAGAATAAGCTTAATTAAATTAATATAATTTTAATTATTATTTTAACTCTTTAATTAATCCAATATTTTAATTAATTTAATTATTTTATTAACTAATTATTTAAGTATTTAGATAATTAACTAATTATTTAAGACAATTAAAATTAAAATTTTTAACATTTATAAATTTTTAAATTTTAAATTTTAAATTTTATAGTTTTTAAAATTTTTAACTTTAATTTTTAATAAATTTATCATATAATTTTAATAAATTATACGATAAATTTTTTTAATAATTTTTTTTTATATATAAGTAAAATATAAATTTTAATAATTTTTTAAATAAATATTTTAAATTAAATATTTAAAATCATATCAGTAAAATTTTAATCATAAATTAAAATTTTAATCCTCTTTAACTTACCAAACACAATTTTCTTTATATCCGGTATAACTCTTATACCTACCCAAACATAAATTAACATTAGTTCATACTAATACCATAACTTATACCTATTTCCGGTATAACCAAATTTTTTTTATACCCGAACCAAACGCAGCGTAAAGTGTCGAAGCTAGACATTCTGTACGTAGTATACAGATTTTGAAACATGATAGGTGACTGCTGTTTTGAAATGTCAAGTTCGGTGACCATCTTGTATAGCTTTGGAAACTAGGTGGCCGTGACAAACAAGTTGAATACGACTCCAACTTGGCCTAATCCTGTGCTCTAAGGCCTCGTTTGGTAAGGGGGATAAGGGGGGAATACCCCCCCTTATCCCCGTGTCCATACCCAAACGGGGACAGATTTTTGCGGAATCCAAGTTCTAGGCAACCTGGAATAGCTGGTATGGAATCGGGAATTCCCATTCCCGTAAAATGGTGGAATTAGAGGAACCCAAGAGTTGGAGCGGGGTTCGAGGGAACCTCTTCTTCTTGCTTTACTCTTCTCCCCAACCTCTTCTTCTCGCTTTACTCTTCTCCCCTCTTCCGAAATTTTTTTCTTCAGCACTTGGATCTCTCCGATCTCCGATCTCCTCGCGGCCCCCCTCTCCGATCTCCGATCTCCGATCTCCGATCTCCTTCTCCGCAGCCGCGGCCCCCTCTGTGGCACCTTCTCCTTGCCGCGGCACCCTCTGCGGCTACCCCCTCCGATCTCCGATCTCCGATCTCCGATCTCCTTCTCCGATCTCCTTCTCCGCGCCGCGCCCCTCTGCGCCCCTCTCCGCGCCCCTCTGCGGCCCCTCTGCGCCCCTCTCCGCGCCCCTCTGCGCCCCTCCCTCGCGGCCCCTCTGCGGCACCCTCTGCGGCTACCCCCTCCGATCTCCCTCTGCGGCCCCTCTGCGCCCCTCTCCGCGCCCCTCTGCGGCCCCTCTGCGGCCCCTCGCGGCACATTCTCCGCAGCCGCGGCCCCCTCTGCGGCACCTTCTCCTTGCCGCGGCACCCCCTGCGGCTACCCCCTCCGATCTTCCTCGCGGCCCCTCTGCGGCTACCCCCTCCGATCTCCCTCTGCGCCCCTCTCCGTGCCGCGCCCCTCTGCGCCCCTCTCCGCGCCCCTCTGCGGCACCCCCTCCGCGCCGCGCCACTCTGCGCCCCTCTGCGGCCCCTCTGCGCCCCTCCCTCGCGGCCCCCTCTGCGCCCCTCCCTCTGCGGCCCCTCTGCGGCCCCCTCTGCGCCCCTCCCTCGCGGCCCCCTCTGCGCCCCTCTCCGCGCCCCTCTGCGGCCCCTCGCGGCACCTTCTCCGCAGCCGCGGCCCCCTCTGCGGCACATTCTCCTTGCCGCGGCACCCTCTGCGGCTACCCCCTCCGATCTCCCTCGCGGCCCCTCTGCGGCACCCCCTCCGCGCCGCGCCCCTCTGCGCCCCTCTCCGCGCCCCTCTGCGGCCCCTCTGCGGCCCCTCGCGGCACCTTCTCCGCAGCCGCGGCCCCCTCTGCGGCACCTTCTCCTTGCCGCGGCACCCTCTGCGGCTACCCCCTCCGATCTCCCTCGCGGCCCCTCGCGGCCCCTCTGCGGCCCCTCTGCGGCAACCTCTCCGCTGCGTCCCCTCTCCGCGTCGCCACCCCCTCTGCGGCCCCTCTTGCTTCTTAACAGGTTGTGATTCTTTTTCACAAAGGTATGCCCCCCTATCAGTGCCTTATTCAGTGCTTCGATTCAATATTGTTTTATCAGTGCCTTATTCAGTGCCCCCCTATCAGTGCCTTACTCAGTGCCTTATTCAGTGCTTCTTATAATGTTGATGGCATAATGTGTGCATGTCATTGCCATAATATGTGCTGGTTCTCATGTTATTGCCAATTTGGTAGATTTGCCTGTTAGCACTGTGTTCCAATGTTGTTGCATTTCATTGGCATGAACTATGGTTGGGCGTTGGTTGTCACCTAGTTGCCAGCATATGTGATGTTTGTGTGTATGAGGCCTATTCCCTGTTGCCATTTTTTTGACAAGTGTGAGTATGCAGTCTATCCCCTGTAGCTTCAGATATGGACGATGATGATGATTGCCATAGGTATTTGATGGATTGGCATGTAATTACTGCACCCCCATACCAATTGGCAATCAATTGAGTCAAAAAATATTTTATAAAAATTATTTAAAAACGAGTGATAGGCATTATACACACGAACAACACTTAATTGCAACATGGTGACAACCAGCACACATTAAAGGACGATGATGACGATTGCCATAAGTATCAGATGGACGGCCACTGGCTTATAAAGCCAATGCTACCCCATACTATGTGGCAATCAAGTGAGTCCAATACTTAATTACAATTTCCCTCTATTTCTACTTTATTTATTAGTATCAATGTGCCTTCAAATAAATTATATAACTCTTATTCCAGATGCGTCCCTTCAAGAAACACGCTAAGCATCAAGCAAGAAAAAGTGTGGCTTTCGACCCACTTTCTAATTTCGTAGCATCTGAGGAGGGTCCTTCTGGGCAGCGTGCCCAACCTCAGACCCGAACACATAATTGGAGTGATAATATGGACACAATATTCATGTCTTTGCTCACTGAAGAGCATACACTAGGGAATTATGTGAATGGGTCGTTCACTACAGTAGCGTGGGTTCGAATCAATGCGGCATTCAATGCTAGGACCAATTTACAACTCAAGAAGGACCAATTAAAAAATCGGCTAAAAGTTTTAAAACGGACATTCACTCTGTATAACTATTTAGCCAACAAGAGTGGATGGGGTTGGGATTGTATCCACAATATCCCGACACCTGGTGATCCAACCGACTGGGATGATGTGATAGCGGTATTGACCCTATCTTGTAAATCAAAAAATTTGTTCGACACAATTGTTTCGCGTAATATATGAATATTTGACATTATACATATCTTATTCCTATTCAACAGGGAAATCCATCATATGCAAGATGTCGAGATAGGCCATTTCCGCTATATAAGGATCTAGAATTCTTGACAGAAAAAACCACGGCCACTGGCCGATATGGATTTGCATCCAGTATGCCTGCAGCCCAAACTGTTGAGAGTTCATCCTCATCGTCCCCTGGTGAGGATGATACAAATCTTGGAATAAGAATGTCGGGTTTTAATATCTCACAAAATCCATTTGAAGCAGGTGCTTCTGCAGCCCCTCAATATGCAAATATAGGGGCGACACAAACCTCCGACTACCCATCTTCAACTCGTGACATCCCCAATGTCGGAGGTAGTGCAAGCGGGAGCGGGCATAGCTCAGGAAGCAAACGACCACGCTCTCCACCACCTACAAACCCTCAACCCAAACCTACCGCGTCCTCTGGGGGACGCCGCCGCAAACCAGATGCCAGTATTAGTGTATTATCTGAACTTGTTGATCTAGGCAAGCAAAAACTTGAACTGGCACGTGAAATGTATCAATATGAAAAGGACTGCAAAAGTAGTATTCCAACAATTTCCATTTGCATGAGCCGAGTCTATGCGATGCCAGGCATGACTACAGAAAAAGCACTGTATGTAGGGGAAGCACTCAAAGATCTTAATAATCATGAACTGTTTATGACAATGAACGACGAGATGGCAATATCGTGGGTTGAGCGTCAAGTGTCAATCCAATCGTCTGTATATAGGCCATTTTTTCCTGGACACTAGTTTTTGTTTTTAATGTGTATGACTTTGTTTGAATGCTGTTAGATTTAATTTTTAATCATCATGTAATATGCTCATAAGACATTTCAATTATGTTTGAATGCTGTTAGATGTACTCTTTAATCATCGACTATATTAACAAGCATGCTTGAATTACTGTTATATTACAACGTCATATGTTGCGCTTGTCAATGTTGAATATATATTGTATTTACAGTATTAATGGGTGATCCGAATCATGGTCATGTGTTTTCCTCCAAAATCAATACCATAATAAGGGAGCTTTTAGATGATGATGACGACTATTGGGATGAGGTATTAGCGATGTTGGTTGAGCAAGGTTACTTTACATCTACCCATACTGTCGACAAGCAACCGTGTCGAACCCGCCCATTCACAGGGCACCAGGTGATATGTGATATATTGAATGGCCATCCTGACCGTGGGTACGACCAGTTTCGAATGCGAACAACGACTTTCATCGCACTTCGCGATGAACTACTCCAAAAGGGATTGTTACAAAACACACGCCATATGACAATTGAGGAATAGTTGGGAATTTTTATGTTTTGTGTTGGACATGGGGTGGCTAATAGGGTAATGGCTGAAACATTTCAACATTCGGGTGAAACTATCAGTCGACATTTCAACAATGTGCTTCGGGCGATTGTGACGTTGAAAGACGATTACATAACATTTCCGGCGAATAATGTGTCGGTGCATGCCCGGATTAGAGATAATATCAATTTTCACCCATTCAAGGTATGCATGCTTTTATATTTTTTAGTTCACTTATTTATATGTCACCAGTGTTCATTATAATAATTGTCTGCATGTTGTTTCATGTTTATTGCCAGAATGCAATTGGTGCAATAGATGGGACACATCTTCCGGTGGTTGTCAGCAAGAGCAAGCAACCGAGATTCCGGAATCGCAAAGGATTTACTTCGCAAAACATGATGGCTGCAGTATCCTTTGACCACAACTTTCTATTTGTCTGCACTGGTTGGGAGGGATCTGCAGCTGACATGAGAGTACTCCGATGGGCATGCGAAACTGGAGGATTCACTGTGCCTGAAGGTATATTGTACACAGAAATTTATATTTTGCATTTCTTTATTGATGGGGAATATAGATTTTAACATTGTAAATGTTGTGTAAAATCTATAGGCAAATATTATTTGGTAGATTCTGGCTATGCAAATACAGACAGATTTCTTGCACCATATCGGGGGGAGCGTTACCATATTAGCCAATTTGAGGGAAACACACGAGGTCGCACTCATCTAAGTCCGCGCGACCTATATAATCATCGACATGCACAGTTGAGAAATGTGGTGGAGAAAACATTCGGTATTTTAAAAAAACGGTTCAAGATCTTGACTGTTGCAACACCCTTTCCATATAAAGTCCAATGCCAGATTGCGATGGCATGTTGTGTTATACATAATTTTATTCGACGACACTCCGGTGCGGATGCCATATTTAACGATGTGATAGAGGAAGAACCAAATGTAGAATTAGATGTCGAGGAAACGGTTCATAGTGTTGGTACTACTGAGTCAAACAGAGGCGACGCGTTGCGCACATTTATAAAAGACGAGTTATGGAATAATCGCAGTTAGTTATATATTTGATTGCAATGTAAGAAATGTGTAATATATGTGATTGTAAAGTTATGTATGAACTGCATTATGTAAACGACTCTTCTGATATGTGTATTGAACTGAATTATGATTACAATGGGAATGTATGTAAAGGACTTTTTCTTATGTGTATTGAAGTGAATTATCATTACAATGGGATTGAAAGAAATGGACTTTTCTGATGTGTATTGAACTGAAATATGATTACAATGGGATTGTATGTAAATGAGTTATTATTTTCTGATCTTTATGACCATAATGGACTGAATTGTATGTGATTGAATCTGCTAATTATTAGGTTGGTCCTATAAATGGGGCAATATTAAAAAAGTATAAAAATATTTAAAAATATTTAAGAATGATACAAAATTTTTAAAGGAAAAAATTAGAATTTGCTTATCTTTTGATTAATGGCTTATTAGCGATAAACAATCAAACATTTTAAATATTTTAATATATAATTTTCTATAATTTTTAAGTACTTTTATTTATTTATTATATATTTTTAAATATTTTTTACAAATTTAAATAATATTTTAAATTTATTATTAGGTTGATTAATATAATAAATTATTTTATTTATAAATTATATCATAAAGGGCAAAATAGTCAATATACAAATTTATCACTTATCAATTCTTCTTATTCCTCTATACTCAACCAAACACAATTTTTTTCTATTCATCTTATTCTCCTTATTCCTATATAATTTACCAAACACAATTTCCTTTAATCCCGGTATAACTCATAAAACTAACCAAACGCAAATTTACACCAATTCCAGCTAATACCAGAATCTATACCTATCCCCGGTATAACCAAATTTTCCTATTCCCGTTACCAAACGTTACCTAAGATTAGGAATAGATCAGAACCATTTTATGAAAGATAGTTTTTTAAGTAAAAATAGATAGATAAAAGTGAATTGGGGGCTTAGATGGACGGTTGTGATCGTTTTCGACTTGTTTCGAATTTAGAAGATTTTATAAATCTTTACTACCCTTGTTTTAAAATTTAGAATTTTATTATAAAATATGGTAGTTATAGTTAATTAGTCTGCGCCACTATCAATTTTTTCAAATTTGGTGTCTTAGGTGGTGGTGTTTGGTTCGAGTACAAGGAGAGGAATAATTTTTTTTTGTATCCAAACAGAAATTAGGGAAGGGGGGAACAAGGAGGAACACTTGTTCCCCCCTTTCTGCTCTTTGATGCTTGCCCTTGTGCACGCGAACTAAGGCACCTCCTTCCCTCTCTTGCTTTTTATTGTTTTTTTATTTTTTTTTAAATTAAAACATTTAAATTTTAAAAGATATTTAAATTTATAAAATTTAATTTTTTTTTATTTTATAATTTTAAATTTTTTAATTTTACTTTTTAATAAATCTAAAAATTTAATTTAATTTTAAAATTTTAAAATTTATATAATTTTTTATAAATTTTTTTTAAATTTATACAAATTTAAAAAT